>CAEGAD010018727.1:0-40081 GCA_903067055.1 Poeciliopsis paucimaculata
GGGGCGTTTTGTTTTTTTCAATAATTCTTCTTTTCTCCCGCGGGTTGGGGGTTTTTTTTTTTTTTTTTTTTTTTTTTTTTTTTTTTTTTTTTTTTTTTTTTTTTTAAGCAAACGAAGGCAGACAAAAAGCTTTTAGACCGTCTGGTTTAACTGTGTGACCCAGTAGCGCGCGCTCGGAGATTTATTTGGTGTTATTGCAGTAAGAGCGCGCGCCTGCGTTATGGCACGTGGATTCCTCCCTGGAAAAGCTCTCCATTTAGAAAAAACGCGTCCTTAAAGTTTTTTTTTTTTTTCCACCCGCGGGAGAAAGTCTGCTTTGTAGTCGAGCGAGTTTTTAGAGCGCTTCGACCGAACCGAGGGGCAGCGAGTGCGAGAGACAGCGAAGAGAAAGACAGAGAGAGAGAGAGAGAGAGAGAGAGAGAGAGACGGAGACAGAGCCCCCCTCTGCAGCGCCTTTCCGCTAATCCACGGTGTTGTGATGCGAATTCCCGTAGATCCCAGCGCCAGCCGGAGGTTCAGTCCGCCGTCCAGCAGCCTCCAGCCGGTCCCCGGGAAGATGAACGACGTCGGCTCCCCGGCCGGCCAGCCGGACGCGGCGGCCGCCGTGCCGCGGCTGCGTCCGCCGCACGAGAACCGCAGCATGGCCGAGATCATCGCCGACCACCCGGCCGAGCTGGTGCGCACCGACAGCCCCAACTTCCTCTGCTCGGTCCTGCCCTCCCACTGGCGGTGCAACAAGACGCTGCCTGTCGCCTTCAAGGTGAGCTCAAAGCTGCTGGGTTAGAGGGAATCCCAGTAGGAACTTTTTTCTTGTCTTTTCTTTTTTTCTTTTTTCTTTTTTTTTTTTGCTATATAAATACACTGAATTAAAGCTGACTTAAATTTATCCAAGTTTTTTTAATTACCTCTACATTTGTAGTTAATAGGGTTGCTCCAAAAATATTTATTATAGTCCTTTTTAATTTTGAAATTTTTTTTTTTTTAATTAACCGAAAAATAACCAGTTTCTATAAATGACACCACGTTTTATTTTATTTTTAACATTTTTATTATTATCTATGTCAACTTATAACTCCACTTGTTTTTTTTTTTGTTCTTTCTCTCTGATTAATACGTTGATTTTAACTTCTTAATTTGTGCATCAAGAAAATCATTTCTCTTAGGTGGTTTCACAGCTTTAATGCAAAATCCAAAAAAAAAAAAAAAAAAAAAAAAGTAGAAATGTATCACAGGAGCCAAATGTTGTTTTTTTTATTTTAAGCTGAAAAGCAACAATTACACCTCCTGCCGTAGATTTAGCACAGCATTTTGATTTTGATTATTAGACTTTCTTATGAGGCTGTGAAGTGGGCTGGCACTGTGAAGAAACAGGTGGAGGAGGGGGGGTGTGGTAGCTTCAGACAGCCAGAGAAAACTTCATTCATCCCTGCAGCTCCTTTGGCATCTCATTAGATGTGCTTTGGGAAAAGTAAGATGACGATGATGGAGTGTTTTTAACTGTTTTGTCGCGGCAACATTTTAAAAACCTCTGCAAATCTTCTCATCAAAAACCAATTTAGTTTGTAATGTCATTGACAGCTACTGAAATTATCATAACAAGCTGAAATCCTTTAACCGCATTTGTTTGCCGTCTCCATATTTAAACACTCAGACACATCGGTTTTTATTTTAGCTTTTTCAACGAGATTTATTTGGTGTTTTTAAAGTCTAAAAGCCAAAAGAAAAAGGGGGGAGGGAAAAGAGGCTGCAGGAATAATGGTTTTAACATTCTAGGCTTTTGAAGCCTCGTCATTTATTTTCTTTCTTGATGTTCCGCCGATTTAAAAAAAAAAGAAGAAGAAGAAGAAAAGAAAAAAAAGGAGGCCCTTTTAATTAGGCCGCATATTACTCAAAGGATAGATCAAAGACCCTCATCAGTGGAAATGTATAGCTGAGGCTCTGGCTTGGAATTAAACGTGACAACTTTCTGAAATATAAGTGTTATTTCCTCCGTCGTTATTACGAGGGGGCTCTGTAATTATCGCGGGGCCTTGCTCGTCCTCTTTTATCCACGTCCAAGAAGCTAAATGATAACACAAGGCCTCCACGCTCAAGATGGTTAACATCATAACATTTATCTTATTGTCAGATCGCTGCAGAGGGACAAATTAAAAGCCATCCATCAACATGATTTGGAGGATGGCATGATGGGGGGGAATAATAAAGGAGAGCAGAAAGTGTTCCTCCATTTATATATATTTTTTCCCTGTATCAATATTTTTTAGATTTGAAAAAGTGTTCGATTAAAAACAAATCTCATCTCCTTCAACAGGTGGTCGCCCTGGGCGACATACCCGACGGGACGGTCGTCACGGTTATGGCGGGCAACGACGAGAACTACTCGGCAGAGTTGCGGAACGCCTCGGGCGTGATGAAGAACCAAGTGGCGCGCTTCAATGACCTTCGCTTCGTGGGCCGCAGCGGCAGAGGTGAGGCCTCAGACTCTCTCCACGCTCGCTGCCGCAGCCTGCAGGGAGCCATTAGGGCTCAGTGGTGTGGATTAGTGGCCACATTCCCCCAAAGTGGCAACCACATAATGATCTCCCTAACTCCAGGGGCTAAATCCCACAGCCCATATCCTTAAGAGAGGCCAATAACGTCGCTTCTGCAAGCTCAGGACGCTGCACCTTCAGAGTTAATTATACACAATAAGCAGGCGATGCTTCTTGAAGTCCGGAATATTTCATGATTTTATTTATTTATTCTAATAAAAAAGCAATTTTCCTTTCCCCCCTCCCCTTTCACCTTGCATAACCTCGGCTCGGTTCAGGCCTGTAAACATGCTGGGTGGTGCTGCCCCCCCAGCTCCTCCAGGCCCCCCCCGGCTGATCGCTCTCTGCCCACATCCTCGGGCTGCCAGAGTGAAACAAACTCCTGTTCAGACCAATAACATTCCTGGAATGCTTGGCATCACCAGGCGACAATTCGGATCGCTCACTGCTCCCATCGCTCCTTAGTAAATCATCATATTTGCAGTTGTGACGCTTGGCACTCGCCGCTTGCTCCCAGCCGTTCCCCGTTTCTCTGGAACACTCCGTTTTGAATTTCCCCACCCTCCACCCCTCCCCCGGTTAAAGCGACCGCAACAGGTAGCTGTCGGTTAAAAAAAAACAAAAAACGGGTCGAGTCGGGGATGAGCGCAGAGGGGTCGCGTGGACGCCCGCGACCGGTTGCCACGGAAACCTCTCCTCGTGCGGCTTTTGCTGAGACACAGAATCCCGCAACAGGAAGTGACACAGGAGCCAGGAGGGTGGATCGGACTACGAGGTGTCTGAAATGAATACGCTCCGGTGACAGATAAGTACAAGCGGAGAGAACTGATAGCATGTTAGATAGCTAAAAGTCATGGCCAGAGAGGAGGCCGGAGCCAGGCGGGGGCGGATGGGGATCGATAATTACAGGCCTGATGGGGACGACAATAGCGTGGACGCATGGGGCAGGTTATTCAGAGAGGAATCAGATACTCCTGATAAGATCTTTGGACTTAATGGTGTTCCACAGGAATCGGCTAATAATAGGAGAGCAGGTACTGCTTTCATATCCCTTTGACGTTTTCACGCGAGCGCAACACAACCACAGGCTTCAGTGTGCACCTTCTATGATAAGACATGAAGGGTGGCTTAATAAAGTGGGAATCAAATCTTGAAAGTGTGGCATGCTTTTTGCATACGCCTTTCACTGCAGGCACAGCTGCCAGTCTTCTGGGGGGTAAAAGCCTCTACCAGCTTGCCCTGCCTATAGACGGAAGATGGGAAGGAGAATCTGTAGACGGCCATTTTTAAATCTCAGTCGGGTTATGGTATGGATGTGTTATAAATTTATGTAACACATGAAAATGCTGTGATCTGAACCCATCGCTGAAGCTCTGGCTGTATGCTTAGGGTCATCCCTGTTCATAAGGTTCAGACAGGTTTTTGTCCAGGATAGTCATTTATTTAGTTCCCTGCATTTGCCTGAAAAACTGCAATTCTACCTGGAGACGCACCGATCCGATATCAATATCCGTATCGGTCCCAATATTGAAAAAAGATCAAGTATCGGCGGCAGTGTGTCCATTGCGTAAGAACATGGTTTACTGTTTATTTTACATTTTGTTTGAAATTCCTAATTGTCTGTGACTGAAATTTGTGTAAACAAAAAATGCTCTTCAGAAAAACCGGAGCCTGTTGAGCACCAAACTGAAGACTTCCACCTTCCAGAGGGACAAAAGAGGAAAAACGACAATCGTTTTAATTCGTCACGCAATCGATTGATTTATTGTTTATGACGACAGGCGTAGATGTTGATACAGCCCCTCTTGCACCTCAGTGGAGGTATGTGGGTCACCTGTCGCCGCTGCTATCTGCCCGCTCCATCTCAACACATCTTTGAGAGCCATGTTTACCGAGGTTGTAAAGTGGAAGAGAGAGGAGGGAAGGGGAGGGTCCGTGGGCCCAGACGGCTGCGAGTGAATGGGCAGCTGCTCCCTCCCCTCCCCGCTTTCCCGTTTCCCGCTTGCAGCCACGCTTGCGCGGCGCGTCTGCATACCTCAGAAGTTAGTGTGGCTGCTGACTTGGCTGTTGTGATATGATTCACAGCATTCCTCGTGCATGAACATGGGAATACACGCGCTTGCACAGACAAGCGCTCAACCCCAAGGCAACAACTGCTGGGGATTATCAAGAAAGGAAGTGACTATTAAAATGCCTCTCGCCGTCCCACACGGCAGTAGAGATTCTTGATAATGAGATGCTGGCTTCTGCGGTGCAACTCTACCAAACTAAACTGAACACTTAGCTAAACAGAACTCATTTAATGTTATTTTGTCATGATTCTCTTTAGGCCAACATCTCCTTGTAATGTGATCGCTGTGACACTCGTGACTTAGGAATGGTTTTAGAGATAAATGCCAGACATTGTCTTTGCAGATGGCATATCCTTTGATCTTCTTTGATGTCACCACAGGCAAGAGCTTCACACTGACAATCACGGTATTCACCAACCCACCGCAAGTGGCCACGTACCACCGAGCCATAAAGGTCACCGTGGACGGACCGCGTGAGCCCAGGAGTGAGTACCAATGCATGCACTCGCAGCACAGTAAGAGAGCGTGCCAGAGCGCACTAAAAACATTTCTTCCAGTTGAGTTTGTCTTGAGAAAGATGAATCAGTGAGTGACAAAACAGGAAATAAAAACTGGAAGTTTTAAAAAAATAAAATAAAAGCACAAGACAAGAAATGTACTCTTATATTTCCCATAAAGTCATTCAACAGTTTAAACTTCGAGATCGTGGATCTACTTTTGAATCTGAAACGGGGAATTGCTGATTTTTGTTTTCAACTGATATTCAGTGAAATTATTAGGAATCGTTCTCTTACTTGTAATCAGATGTCATGTCGCAGTTAATTTGTCACAAAATAGTCACATTTGCATATAAAAGTTGCATCTTCTCAATGTGATCTCTTCAGTTGGATAGTTTGCAGGTATGTAAATGAATACCTGCAATGCTTTGATGGTAAAATTAACAGAATCTGAATCAGTTTTTTGAGGTGTTAAAACATTCTTGCATCTCTCCCATTCAACATGAATCAGATAAAAAAAGATCGTAGAAAATTTGTGGACACTGTTTTTTTTGTTGTTGTTTTTTTGGGGTTTTTTTTTATCAGCTTGGACCTGCATCATCTTCCCTATCATCTTTCATCTTCCATGCATGTCCCTGAGAATATCTTTGAACAAAATCCAGCTTATCCAAATTCACCCAGAAATCCAAACATCAAGATTGGGGTTGCTCAAGATGTTTCCAAATGTTCTCACCCGTTTTACAACAATCAGATGCCAAAATCAACTAAGCTGTCGTCCCCAAGTCTGACTGGCTATTAGCCTTCCACCACTCTGACAGTTTCTTCTCTTATCACCACTTGTCAGTGCCCTGCTTTAGATGTTGCCAATAAAAAAAAAAAAGCAGAAAATGCAAAGCTTTATAAGCTGATATCAACCATCTAGACTTTCACAGGAGACATTTGTTAGGTTGCAGCTGTGCTTAGATGCTGATCATTTTACGCGCTCTCAAAAAAAAAAATGGTGAGGGAGTGAAAATGGTATTTTTGTTGGTTTCGCATACAAACGGGGGCCATCCTCTGCAGCGGTGTTTCCCAATGCTTGTCCTCTTGGCACGCTGCCCTGCATGCTGTAGGTGTTTTCCTGCTTCAGCACACCAGAGTTTCATTTATGGCTGATTAACAACGTTTTACTGAACTGCAATCATCTGAATTAGGCAGGTTACAGCAAGGAAACATGTAAAACATGCAGGACAGTGTGCCTTGACGACCAGGGTTGGGAAACGCCAGACTCTGTAGGACATTCCGTACCAAGAATGCGTCATTTTATACACGCCAAGATGTATTCTTTGTATTCTGACCATTTAAAGTGTGTTTTTTTTAAATTTTATTATTATTATTATTATTGCACTCATGGGGCTGCACAGTGGCGCAGTTGGTAGCACTGTTGCCTTGCAGCAAGAAGGTCCTGGGTTCGATTCCCGGCCCGGGGTCTTTCTGCACGGAGTTTGCATGTTCTCCCTGTGCATGCGTGGGTTCTCTCCGGGTTCTCCGGCTTCCTCCCACAGTCCAAAAACATGGCTGTTAGGTTAATTGGTCTTTCCAAATTCTCCCTAGGTGTGAGTGTGTGTGTGCATGGATGTTTGTCCTGTTTGTTTCTGTGTTGCCCTGCGACAGACTGGCGACCTGTCCAGGGTGAACCCCGCCTCTCGCCCGGAA
Organism: Poeciliopsis paucimaculata; assembly: GCA_903067055.1. Taxonomy (NCBI): domain Eukaryota; kingdom Metazoa; phylum Chordata; class Actinopteri; order Cyprinodontiformes; family Poeciliidae; genus Poeciliopsis; species Poeciliopsis paucimaculata. The sequence goes on from CAEGAD010018727.1 coordinate 6,796, forward strand.
CGCAGCTGGAGATCGGCACCAGCAACACCCGACCCCAATAGGGACAAGGGGGAATAGAAAATAGATGGATGGAATATAGAATTTAATTTTTATGGCTATTTACTTCCATTATTCATGAAAATATGTAACGATATGGTTCGAGTGCATGAGCAAGAAGTAGCACAGAAATGGAAGTAGAAAGCAATAGATATCAATGTACGGGTAAAATTGGGTTCAGCGATTAAAGTTGTAGTTCAGTTTGAGTCGTTAAATTTCTGAAAGGAAATTTAGAAAGAGAGAAGGAGGAGAGGAAAATGGCTAACGGTATGAGACGTGACATTATTTGAACTAACTGTGACAATTCACAGAATCGAGACACGACGCAATATTAGTGGCTTACGAACGTCTACATTTTCACAAGAGGCTTTGCTTCTCATGGTTTCCTGAATTGGACAACATTCCTGTCACGCTGTGAAATTATCCAATCAACTATATTGCTAGTCTACTTTGGATAATTCTTTAAAAAAAAAAAACTCCTTATTGTTCCAAAAGTCGCAGGTTGTCGCTAAATCCAAAAGTCTCAGCTGTCGATGGGAAGGCATTTAGTTGGAAGAACAACTAGAAATTTACCAAACTTGTGAGTGTAGACATAAAATACACTAATGTAGTGTGAATAGTTTGGGTGTTCCTTAAAACAGCTCATTCAACTGGATCCTTAGTCGCAACCTGACAAGCTATCAGCCTTTCTACCTTTACCTCCGGTTCTGATAAAAACTCCACTGGAGCTGAACAAGTCCTTTAAGAGGCAAAGCATTTCCTCTGATTTTCACAAACTGAGCTGTTTGATGTTAAAAACAACAGCTGCGCTGTAACTAAACCGTAGAAGTGGCTCAACAGCTAAAAGCTAAAGCTAATCGATGGGAGACGCTGAGATATTTTAGCTGAAACGTTCTGACATGTACAAGCTGACAAGCGATAGGAAGTTAAGTAAAGACGAGCCGATGTTCAATTTCCTGTCTTACATAAACGTGAGACAAAGTATTCCTGAAAGGGTACTCCGGGTAGCAGAGTGCTAGCATCAGCTTCTTTTAATGGCCCACATAAAAACAACTGAGGAGGAAAAAAAAACTTTACTGTAGACAACAGTGCCAACTGGTCTGGCATGCAGCTGTTTCCACAACCCTCCTCCCTATTCATAAAAAAAAAAAAAAAACACGATATTCTCATCTCAAGGCGTCTCAGTGAACAATATCACATCACAAACAATCCACCCACCCACCCAGCCTGCCCGGTCACATATGGCACCAGGACACAGAGGAGCCAGGAGACAGTAGGATTACTACCACCATCACTCAGCGTTGTAGGAAACCGGCGTTCGGTGCCAGAGAAACGCCTCACGCACACCCGACAGTCAGCACTGCGCAGACATGGCGCCCCGAGACAAAGGCACATGCTTGTCCTCGAAGCGCGCATGCTCTTGCAATCACGCCCACTTCATTTCCCCCACCGCCGCCGCCACCACCTCCCTTTCGCACCAGTGTTTGATCAAAAGCATTTCCTGTGCATCTGCTGTCCCCCGTCAGAGGACTTTCAAACAAGTCCCATTACTCGGTGGCGAGCAGATGGGAGTCGGAACTGAGTTTGTTTAGAAAACTAGAGGCGAGTTAAAGAGACGCGAGCAACTGCACAGGAGGACTCCGTGTTTTGTTGAGAATAAATGGGATGATAGAGTTTTGCTTGTTGTGAGAAAGAAAGAAAAAGTTATTTGACTTTGCAAACCTTAATAAAAAACTGTGCAAAGCCTTGCAAAAGTCTACAAACCCCTTACATTTTTTCACATTTTGTCAAGCTTCAGTCAAAAACTTCTGTGTTTATTGGAATTTTATCTGATACACCCATACGTAGTTGTGCAGGATTGCGAGACGGGAGAAAATGATTCGCAAACAAAATGTGGCGTGCATCTTGATGCATCCTCTGAGTCAGTTCCACTGCTTGCTTCAGCTACAGCTGCAAGTGAGTTGAACTAAAATCCTACCAACAATTTTTAATTGTAAAAGTAGCTCAAACAGGAGAACATCTGAACATAAACCCTTTAGTTGTACCAAAGATTCGACTGAAAATGTTTGGATCTAACCAGCAGAGATTTAACTCTATTCCAGCCTCTAACCGTTTATTTTTTCTGTGTTGACCTTTATTACTTACTTCCATCCACTGCTGGAAAAAGGAATCCCCACAGCATAATGCTCCCACCGCCTTGTTTTCCCCATGGGGGCGGTGAGTTCAGAGTGATGTGCAGCGTTAGTTTCCAGCCACACACAGCGTTTTGCATGCAGGCCAAGAAGCAGAACTGTGGTCTTTTCTGAATGCTGCCTGGTCCCCTACATCGTTTCTGGCAAACACTAACAGGACTTGTGCAGCGGCTCTCTTTTTACCACAGGATATATCCAGTTCATGACTGACTGCGCTAGGTTTGTAGTTGTGCCTATACTCCTTTCATTTCTGCATAATGGAGCAGTGCAGCAGCGTTAGTTGTTCAGATTTTAGTTTGTGCTGTTTCTGTTTTAAACATTTCCATTGCTTCCTCCCTGGCCTGTCGGGTGTTTTTCTGCCCTCATGATGTTGCTTGATCACAAGTGTTCGCCAATAAAGTTTTGAGGACTTTGGAGAACATTCATATAGAGATTCGGGATGTTTTCATACCTGATAGTTCGGCAGACTCGGTTCAGCTGGGGACCAAAGCTGCTACATTTGTTACATTTTTAGCCAGCGAGGTTCACTTTCACATTGGACTAAACCTTTTGAGCAACGTGTTCCCCCACTCGCCTGTGGAGGCACTGCACCAGGAAACACTGAAGGAAACAACATGAAAACCTCTGAAGAAGACACAAGTGCAACTTCTTTCTTCTCGATAAATAAACAAAAATGGAGAAGAGTCATATTTTAGCGGCTGTAGGATTTCTTATTTATTAGACTCTGAGCCATTTCTCCCGGTAGTGCAAGTATCTAGTCTTTGTTTTGACCCAGAATGCCCGGCGGTATACTCCGCTTCCTGCTTTTTGAGCGGTCTCCGGTTCATTTGCCGTTTGCATTAAACAACCAAACCTCACGCCAGAATTCACTGCAACCGGACCGAGGCCTCAGTTTTTAGGCGAATCAGAGTTCACGTCTTCGGTCCGCATCAGAAGTCAATTGCTGACTTTCCAGGTAAAAGGACTGGAGTTCGATTAAAACGGACTAAACAGAGCTGGTGTGAATGCACCCTCAGTTATACACACCTGGGCCGATTAGGAGACCTCTGAAGCAAATTGGTTTGACTGGATTTTGTTTAGGTGTGTCATTGTGAAATGGGCTGAATTATCTTTTAACAGTGAATTGGACTAAAATCCTATCTTGCTGATAGGATTTTAGATTTGCATATCTATTAGGCCTCATTAAATGTCATTTTGAACTAATAGACAGGGAGGGCAACCTGCTCTTGGTTACTCTGTGGTTTGCTACTGCACATCTAAAACCCTCGCAGTTTTAGATGTTACCTTGTGTTTAGAAAATACAATAAAAATCCCAATAAAATACATCAAAATTAGTGGTTGTAATGTGACTAAAATGTGAAAGACTTTAGCCTTTAAGAGTATGAGCCTTTTTGCGAGTCTCTGTAATTGAATCGTAAAGACTGTGTCATCCCACATAACCCCTGAACCTCTTTGCTTTGCTGTTAAGTGGTCAGAATTGCCCCGGTGGTATAATTTACCCAGAACTAAAGCCAGAACACGTATCCCTCTCAGGGGTCATTACACTGAGGTCTAAGGGTGGCAAAACACACATGTGCCCTCTCCCCTACTGCCTGGCCCCCGCCCTTTTTTTCTTCTTTTTTTTTTGTCAAAATTTTCGGCGCTCGCTCACTCAGCGGCTGTCTCCCACCGTGCGATTCTATCTGTGAACGCGTCATTTAGACATGGTGGGCTTTGTCAGCCATTACAGCTCTTATTTTGTGTTAAACGAGCGGGTAATTAGGGGGTCCTGTAGTGCACCGGGTCCCTGCGGGGAGGGGTCAGCGGAGCGGCGGAAACAGTAGGCCGTCTCAGGGGTTTGACATACACGGGCGCTTTATGGCTCTATTCTGTCAAAACAGCGTGTTGTTTCTGGAAAATAAGGCCGACAATAACCCTCGATTCCAGGCGTGCGGTGTGGGCCGGTCTGGAAAGTAGAAGTAAAGGGACATTCCTGATGCTTTTATTGATATTCCTTTAACACTTTACAGTTTTATTGACCCTTCATTAATAGCTCATCTGGTGGTGGGTGTCTTTCAGGAAGGACATTTTGTCCCTGTGTTTGATGAGCCTTATGGCTGCCATATGAGTCCACCCCCCTGCACCCCTCACCCCCCTCCGACGGATGTGATTTCCCCCCATCGTCTCTCCCCCTCCCCATCTAATATCTGTGGAGGAATAAAGTGGGACCACCCGTGAACGAATGGTCCTCGTATCTGTGCACAGTCGACTTAATTAATTGCGTGGTAAGAGTGATGAATATTAGCGAGGCTTTGTTTAAAGATCTGTGGTGTGAAGTTTACAGCATCCGCGTGCGGGCGTGTCCGCGTGTGTGTGTTGGTCTGGTAAGCGGTTAGTCAGGTCCCTCTGACCACTGCGCTATTAGCAGTAGGCTAACTCGGTTTCTGCGGCTTGCATTGTCCTTAATGGCTTGACAGCTCTTGGTTATCCTGTGGCTTGCCACTGCACCCAACAGCTCACCAAGTGTGTGGAAGCATGTGTGTGTGTGTGTTTCCTCCTTGTGCATGCAGATATGATCTGCAAAGGTCTGCGACGAATCTCCCGCATTTCTACCCGTGCTGCATTTTTCGCAGGGAAAGAGAGAGAGTAGAGAGTGTGTGTGTGTGTGGGCGTGTGTGCGTGTGTGTTATGGGTGTCATTAGTCGAGTGCAGCCACAGTGCAGATTTGGAGCAGAGCTAATAGGCCTCATTAAATGTCATTTTGAGCTAATAGACAGGGAGTGGCTGTTTAAACCAATATGCTTTTATAGGTGGTTCTGTCTCCTTTCAGCTGCTCCTTATGGTGGCTGTGGCCAGCTGAGACAAACTTCCTGAGTGATTATAGCGGAGCTGCAATAACACAATAAACAAGGCTTTCTGTCCAAACCCACTGTTCTCATTAGAGTTAATTGATCGCAGGCGAACAGAGAAGGTGACAAAACCCCGCTGTGGCATCCATCACAGTCTGTCTCTTCTGGGGCTCGCGCCTCGTAAGCGGGCGCGAGTTTATGTTGTGCGTCAGCGCCGTTGGAGGTTCGTGGTCAGATCCATCTTTGCTGTTTTGGCACCTGGACAAGTCGAGACTTGGGGCTTCTGGGTTTGGGGATGGGAGTGTGTTTTGGTTCGGTTTTGGTCAGGGTGTTAACAAGTCTGGTGAGGAGGCCCTGGTTACTTAAAAGCCTGCAGACAATATTAGTGGTTCAGAAGACCTGTCTGCCAAGCCAGAAGCCTCTGTGATACACATCCACATACTCACAAGCCACTGTACTTGTATGTGCATATCGTTTTTGTTTTTTTTTTAATGTCTTTAGCATTACAGCAACTTTGGTTTTAGATGCAAAGTGTTTCAGAGCTGAAAGATTTGAACTAAATTATACTTAAAGTCAAATGTAAAACCTGTAAGACGAGCTAACAAAAAGCTTGTCTGTTTCAATATGCAGGGCTAAATGACTGCTGTTGACTTCCTGAATGTCAGACATAGTGGCTTACCAAAGTTAAATCAGTAAAGTCAACTTTATTTTGATTGCACATGTCAGCAGTTCAAACATAATACATTAACCAGCAATCATCAAACAGGTTGATCAATGTTCGACTTACTGCTAATCAAAGGCAACTCTAAACAGATTGATTTAAAAGAACTCAGTGTTTCGGCATGTTTGCAGGTTTCTGGGAGCTTCTTCCAGATTTATGGCGCGTAGAAGCTGGATGCTGCTCCTGCGTGTTTGGCTGCGGTTCTGCGGGATGCAGACATATTCAAACATCTTGGACATTTTCACACTTTGTCGTGTTGCAACCACAAACTTGGATGTATTTTTAATTTGATTTACCAACCAGTAGTGCTAGCCTACCAAGATAATGACATGACTGTAATTGAAAAATGAAAGAGCAAACCTGGAGTCACAAATAGACAGACAGGTGGAGGGATTTATTCAGTTACGTTGACATCTCCCAACACACGGCACTGTTACACAAGACGGGAATAGTCGCCTTCATCGACAGCGCCATCGGATCCGATTTCAAAAGTCTTTAGAAAATGTGGCAAGACCTCATAATAGATGTTTTAAGAAGCTATCCATCCAATCTGAAAGAGCTTGAGCTGTTTCAAAAAGTATCTTTTTTCCCCTCTACTTCACTATTTTGTGTTGGTCAGTAACATAATAGTCTCAATACTTTGCCAGGCGCTGTAGACGCGATCAAAGGGAATACGATCCAAGTTTTCACGTCATTCTGCCTTTAAATGTAACTGCGGATGAAAGGCCAGAAAACGCGCGAACATAAATATTAAGATTTTTTTTTTTCGATTATGTCTGCTGCTCGTAGGACGAATGCACCGTCCCAAAGCGTGACATTTAAGCTGTTTTCTTTGTGGCAGACTTTAAAAGGGCACGGTTAGACACTGAGTGACACTTGACAAATTGCTGCTGTTAATTGTTTATCTTTCACAGCATGACTTTTAATCCTCGATTTTGGGAAACGTAAAAGACAGCAATAACAGGTTGTACTTTCTACTACATTAAACCCAACATAAACCTCCTTTTTCACATCCTTCTAGAGTTACACGAAATACGTTGGTAATAGTTTGGACTTCTCTTCTGAAAACTGTACTTTAAAGTTAAACCCCGGGTGAAAATAGAAGGGAGGAAGCTGAATTTTTCATACTTTGAGCAGAAAAATCGACGTGCCTTTTCAACGGAGACGGGAAGAGCTCTTTATGCAATTTATTTTTATTCAGTCAATTATACTAATGATTTATTTACCTACGCATTTTACATTTGACTTTCTGTTGAGAATTACAATTCATGTTCAAACCTGACAGTAAGTATCATTACAGATGCTAATTGCAGACAAGGATTTTTAGATGTTATCAGTACATCTTTTACTTAAACAAATTAGAGATTAAAAAAAAAAGAAAAAAAAAAGAGCAGAACTTCTTGATTCAATCCAGGTAAAAGGATTGCAAAATAATCACCTTCGTCTTGATGATGCAGCTTTTCGCAATGGGAACTGGACGAATAAAACTCACCCAAACATCAGAAGGAAAAGAAATCAAAAAGCAGGATCGAGAAAGAAAGAGAGAGAGAGAGAGAAAAAGAGGAGGGTGGGGGGCGATGAAACAAGAGCAAAAATACTCCAGGCTTTTCCCAAGGCAGCCAGTCACTTGAATGTCTTATGAAGTTCCTTGAAGAGGTGCCAAGACTCCTACAACACAGAATTATTCACAGAGAGGGCAAGACAAAGAGGAACACAGAGGAATAAAGAGACACAAAGTGAATCATAAAGAGATAATGACAAAAAGGACTACGTCTGGATCTGGTTTCTCCCTGAGCTGCACCAAAATAAAAACATCTCTCGGGTTTGTTCTCCCCTGTTCTGAGTCAAAACACTTTAATGTGAGCAGAAAGGTGCAGAGGGAGCCTGTCTGAAAACCGCACACAGACCAAACTGTCTGCCTTGCTCTTTAAACTTTGTACAGTATTGTACAAATGTGTATAAAGTGTGTTGAATAAATGTATGGCCTCTGGGAGTTGCTGCAGTGCGTGTGTGTGCGTGCGCGCGTGTGTGTGTGTGTGTGTGTGCCCTTCCCTCGCCTGGCTAGCTTCCTCCAGGCTGGAACGCACGGACCACACAGACGGCTGGCAGAGCTCCACGACAGCCTGGCTCCCTCTTTCTCTTTTTTTTTTCCTCCCTCGCCTTCTCTTTTTCGCTCGCTGCCTCGTCTTCCACACCTCCTTTCTCATCTCGCTTTTTGTTTTTTCACTCCTTCCTATTTTTCTCTACTCAAAAAAAAAATCTGTTTTTGTTCTCCTCCCTCCTCCATGTCTCCTCTCTTCCCGCCCTCCTCCGGGTTTTTATACCAGACCCCCATGGCGGAGAGGCACTCGGACCACACCGACTCGCCCGTTTCGCCGCCGCCTCCACGCTCTGCCAGTTTCGGATCACCACCTGAAATGACTCATTGCTTTTGAGTGCCCCGCAAAAACAACATAGCCACTGTGAGAGCGTCTAATGATAATAATAATAATAATAATTAAAAAAAATACGGAATCATTCATCAGATTTACTGTTTCACCGCCACTGACGGGCTGATTCGACGGCAGCCCTGCGGGACGGAAAGGCAGGCCTGAGAACTCTGAATCAACCGAACTCACCAAGCGACCATGAAGGCCTCAGCAGAGAGCATGATGGGATATAAATTTACTTTTTTTTTTTGTTTTCCGGATTGAGCGTTTTCGTCACACATTTTCTGAGCCGAGGCGATACGCAGAAGAGCTTTCTGTTGATGTGTGTGTGTGTGTTTCTGGAATTCGCCTTCTTTGTTGTTAAAAGCGATGTCAATAGGAGGATTTGATACTTGCAAAAAGGAATATAACCAGAAATCTTCCCAATAACTTGACAGTATTTTGTTAGAAATCCTAAATCACCAAAAACGTTTTACTCTCACAAAGGTTTTTCTTTAAACAGTGTTTCTAGATGTTTCTGTGCGGTTTTAATAAAGAATATTGCTCTGGATCAAAGAGGTTTATGGTCCAACCAAAACTTTAACAATAAGCCCGAGCTCATTGCTAAAAACAACACGAGCAAATGATGTTCTTGGAACTTTCACTTCATGTTCTGGATGTGAATACCTGAAACCCCCAAAAGAAAAGATAAAGCTGTTTTTTTGAGCAACTGCAGACTCAGTCATAGTAAAAGGGTTATGGCCAGTTGTTAATCAAAAGTACACAACATTTGCTCTGCAGTCTGTAGCGATGGTGCTTGTTCTCGTAGAAACACAGCATCGCCACTTCATTCAGTGGCGGTGCTGTTTCCAAAAGGGAGGAGGAGCACCGGAGTTCGTTAGTCCGGTGGTTGGAGCACAGAAGGTGAAACTGGTCTGATGTGGCGGCACCTTTCACCACAAGCGCTCTCCAATCTGATCTTTCAGATTGCCTGGCTTGTTTGACGTCTTGAAGCGACGTCGACTCCGCGTGAGAGACGACCATTTTAACATCTTCTAGCAGTCTGTTAGCTCAGCAAATATCAAATAGACTTCAGCTAAAGAATTGCACTGATGAAAACGTTGGGTAGAAACCACTAGTGTCCACTCTCTTAAGATTTTTGCAGACTTTTTAAGGATTCAAAGGAAATATGTTGCAGCCATTTTTCAGCCAGCTGACTGTGTGATCCACAACCTGTTGATGCTGTGGGTCACACAGCATCAACAGGTTGCTGTGTGATCCATACGTAAAAACTTCTGGTCGTAATTTTAATTATGTCTTCTCACTGAAGGGGCTTTCTGACTGCAGGAAAATATGATGGAATATTACAGTCATGGTTACACTTAGGCTCAATTTAGTGGTTGATTCTCTGGTATAAATTATTGTCTGAATCATCAGCTGTTATGTAAACAACCAAGCTCATTCATATCTGCCTTAAATATACTTGCATATACTATTCAAAGTGCAAATAATCTGTTTATACTCCATCTTTCACTATGTTTTAAACACATAATAGTCAAAACTGACTATTTAAGTCAGTTGTTTACCTCAAAATATAAAAAAATATGACTTCAGGATGACAAGAAATTTTCCTTCAAACATGGTAAGTGAATAAATCTGCTTTTTTTCTTCCTTTTTTTGTGACAAAACAAAAAAGCGGAAAAGTCTAACTGTTGTTTGGAAATGTCTTGACAAAACGTTGGAATTTTGAAAAATTATATTTGGTTTTAAAAAAGCTACTTTTTGAAACCTTTGCTTGAGGCTGACAGCCAACCTGTGCATGATTACTATTATAAGGACAGCAAGCGAAGTTGTTTGTGATATTTTGCAAGAACTTAATATTTAAATGGGAGCAGAAACTTAAATGATTTAAAATGAATGGAAAATCAGTCAATGAGCTTAAACAGGTTTACTTGAATTTGTCCCTGAAAGATAAAGACCTTCTACCGGATGATTTTGTCACTTTCTTCTGTTTTTGATGAGTTCATAAAAACAGAAGAAAAAAGTGAATTTTCTAAAACTCCTGGGCATGAAATGAATGCTTTGTTTGCTTAATTCAGACAGACTGACTCATTTCATATCACTTCCTTTTGCTAGGCTACGCTATCCCTGTATTTAGCAGGAGGGACATAAATCTTCCTGTCTTATTCTTGGACAGCAACCAAATGGGCTTGTTTTACCAATTTACATGCAAGATTCATAACATTTTGAGGTGTGGAAAAAGAAAAGCGGACACAGCAAATCCAGCACAACCAACTAAGCTAGCTCGCTAGCTAAACGAGCCGCTATGGGTTTAAGAGAAATCCTGTTGCAGGGGGCCACATGAGAGACGAGTCATTTGTTCGAGATTTTTGTGCTCGGGATCAGATTCATTCTAATGCAGCCATTAATCATTGAGGACTTGTATTCTGTTGCCTACTTGCGTTAAGTAACAGTTATCAGATCAACAGCTGAGAGTTGAATCCAGACGGCTAAAATAATACTATTCTAGGATCAGAGTACAGTGGTTCAAGATATAATCTGAAGAAATGTTATTGATCCATTATTATTTCTGGTTGTGTTTGTATGTGCCTGACCCAGTGGTGCCAGTGTCAGTGTGCAATGATGCCCCTGTGCAAATGTTCATGATCGCATGTCCAGACGTTTCCATACCCCCTTCCTCTCTCCCTCTTTTTTTTTTTTTTTACTTCACAAGAGTGTGTTTCTGTGTGCGTTAAAGTCGCTCACATCTGGTCTGAATCTGTCCGTGTTTCCGGCCGCTGGCTGGGCAGGGAAGTGGCAGGCGCTATCGAAAATCTCCGCTGTTTTCACAGGGATGATGGGAATCTCAGGGACTTTCCCTAAGGCAGTGAAATCATCCGCTTTTCCCGCTCCTTTAAATACCCCCAGCTCATTCCTCCGCCCAGCGAGGGTTCCGATAAAACAGCTGAGTTGTCTTGTGTTTGGCAACTGTTGTCCTCTAAAAGGTGTAATTAACTCATGAAAAACTGTATTTACCGTCAAGGCTTGCTAAGCTAATGGGCTTGAGGTCTGGCTGTTGGGAGTGTAGATTGGTCTCTAAATGTTATTGTTGACATCTTCCATTCCTGCAGTTTACGAAAGAAGTGTTTTTTTTGTTTTGGTTTTTTCTGGTATTCCATGTCCAAATATAGAACGTCGGAACCTGATAGACCAGGAAGCAAATTAGCAAAACAAAAAGAAAATAAACTGAATGCCTAGAAGAATTTCTCTAACCTGGATGTAATTTGGTTCCCATGTAGACTAAGCTTTAGCATCATAGGTTCAATGTCAACACTTTGCAAAAAGAGTTAGAGACAATCATTGGACACAGAGGATGCAGATCCATTAAAAAACAGGCGATACCAGGACTTCGTAGTTCAATGGGAAGCTGGGTTATGTCCCGCTGTTGTCTGCCAAATTAGTGCATTTTGCTACAGAGTGAAAGACGACGCAATACACTCATGGACAAGGTGGTCCAGAAATCAGTGCAATGAAACGTTTGTACACAAAATCTAACCCTTGTACTATGGTTCTGTAATGTAAGTCCTCTCTGTCCGGTGACCATTACTGTTCTGTCTGGCTACATAATCGAACTTGTGCTGCTCTGCCATTAAATTCATTTTTGCTCAGATCGTGCTATTACCAACCAGAATGAACCAATACTTTTTCAACACCCTGAAGGTTTTGAAGAAGTATATAATCTAACCCAACCTACATATTAATATTTTACCAAGCAGTTTTAAATAAAAAAAAAAACTCATATCTGGCAGTTACCAGACTAAGGTAACTGTATATATTTATGTTAAATTCTTTATATTTGCAAAAGCAAAATTGATCTGCACTCCCTGATTATTGTGGTTACTGTAACTGGCTTGTTTCCTTTTTTTCCACAATTTCGATGGTCAGCTCAGACGTTTGCCATCTCCTCATACCTACACATTGCCATTAAATCCTTTCCTTCTGCATTCAGCAATATCGTCCCTGACTACTTAAACCACAGCCAATCAATTTATTGTTTAGGCATTAGATATAGAAATATGGATATAAGTACTCAAAAACTGCTTAAATCGCAAACAATTTTGTTTCCTAAAAATTAGTTTTGCTCCATATTTCCCTTTGTTTTGGTTCTGAATCATCTTTAGACTTGTGAAATATTACAGATAAAGACTTTAATAATATTTGTCGGTGCCATAAAACCACATTTCCTTACGATATAGTATGAGAAAATTTTAAAACTAACTTATTAACTAAATCATTAGCTATCTGTGGTGGGTACCAATTTACAACACATTAATTAAGTTCTTTTATACCCAAACTACAACAGCGCACCCATTCCACAACATATCGGTATTTATTCAAATAGATAATGAAGGCTCTTCTTTTTAGCATAAGCCCAAATCATTATCAGCTCACTTCCTTGTTATAAAAAAACTGTTTTGTTTGACAAAATGTGTCATCCTGCTTCCCACCAAATATAGCCGAGCTCGTTAGAACTCAATTTTGAAGTAAAATTATTTGAAGCTTGTTTCCAGAATACATAAACTCTGTTTTTCAGTTCATTTTGTACCTTATGATTCATTGGATCCAATGGACCTTTTTTGGGTTTTTTTTCTTCTCTTATTTCTCATGAGTCATAAAAGTTGGTGTATATTTGTTCAGGTGTGGCTGTAGAGTAGAACAGCTTACCATGACTACTGAGTCTGGTAACATTTCCACATGGGACTCTTGGTGTCTAAAACTGTTTTAATGTGTTGCTTTATTTTTAAGCATGTGAGCAGTTTCACATAGTTGTTTTTCAAAATCCATCTTGAAACACTTTTTTTGTTTGTTTTTTTTCATGGACTTTCTTGTTCAACTTTGAATTAGTGAGTATTTTAATTCAGAGCGTGTCGAGTAGTTTAAGGATCCTGTGGCCTTTAATTTGGGGGTTTAGGGTTTAAGGAAGCAACCGTATCCCGCCCGACCTTTTTCTCTATGAATGATTTACAGTTGAGCCACCGAGCTGACTTCTCACTTAACTGTAAATATTTACAGTAACAGTAAATTTAACCTGTGCACCTCAGACGTCGCGCTGTCCAAATACCGCGTTTGTGTTTCGGGATCCTCCTGAAAGACGTTGCGATCCAAAACCCGCTCTTAACTGTTTCACCATTTGTTGCAGTCGGCCCGTCTAATGGGGCCTGTGTCGCCTGACTGGTTCAGAGATCTTAATTTACTGGTCATCGGGGGTCTCTTCCTCACCCTGTCCTCCTCTTACTTGTGTCTGTCCCCCTCATCTCACTTGGAACTCCTTTAGCTATTTATTTCCATCACCAGGAGACAGGCTGAGCACAAAGCCCACACTGTGTCCCGGAGCTTTTTTAGGACAGAAACGCTGCCTGTTTTAAAATGGAAACGCTATGATTGACTGGGCACGGCTTACGCAGAGGAACGAGGAATGCCTCAACATGAATAAATTACCCGCCGGAATGATGGAGACGCACTAATAACGAAGTATGGAAGTGAATTACTGTCGACACCAGACATTAAATCAGACTTAGCCTTTCCTGTGGAGTCTGAAAAACACTACAACAACAGCTGAGGACATCGTGAAGATGGCGGACGAAGGCTGGAGTCCGCTGAAAGGCCACCTCTTCAAAAGCAACACAAAGTGCTGCTTTTTGTTAAACTGCTCAGAGACAAAGACCTTCATTTCTGAAAACATATCTTGTTGTTTTGGTAAAAAAAAAAAAAAAAAAAAATTATGTATTTGGCCTTATAAAGAGTGTCTGTTTATCTGTCCATCATTAAGAAGTTACAACATTCATGAAAAGTTCAGTTATTTTACTCACTTCACTAAGTGCAGCACATTATATAGATCAATCAGACACACCGTTTCATTTATGCTAAGCTAATAAAACATAAAAAATTTGAATATGGCATCAGACTAATAAGAGAACATGTCCAATACAGAATCATGAGCTTCTATGTTCAATAAAGACTCTGATTTCCTTTTCAAATAATCTTATCTTGTCTGCATCAAGATGCAGACAAGATAAGAGTGGATTCTGAATCCACTCTGTGATTGCATCAAGGCAATCACAGAGATCACACTACAGTGATAATGATATAATTATACCATGTCTGACCAATCAATGACTCTTTCCCCTTCCCCCCTCTCTGGTCTGATTGATTGCAGCAAGATTTTTGGTGTTTTGGTTCCAAGATGTTGTTCCACAGTGAAATAATTTGTCGTGAAGAGAAGGATGGTTTTTAATTGCATATCTGAGGTCGAAGTAAAGCGGAGTTGCAGAGGTGGAAAGGTGCCAAGCTGTAATGGGCGGCTCTGAAAGAATCCACTCTTGTCATTTTGCATTTATTTACCCATTAAAGGGTAAAAAGTCTCGCAGAAGCTTGGAAAGCTGAACATGATATGCAGCAAAGCTCTTCCAGCCAGGATGTCAGTGATACATTTGGTAAACCATTCTTATTTTCTTTTTTTTTTTTTTTCTTATATGTGATACATACAAATGAGGACTGTCTTTGAGAATTGACTGCCCTTTTTCTTTTTCTTTTTTGTTGTTTATCCTCATGTCTGCTCGTCTCAACGCCCACCCTGAGTTGTAGGTGTAGTGGCAGGCCTTTGTTCCCAGCTCTGACTGCAGGCAGGTTGGGCAAGATTCTGAAGTAGCTCACTGTTTCTGCCCGAGCCAGCTGGAGCTCGGCCAAACACAGCAGGAGTTTCTGCTCTCCACTGTTTGATATTTACTTTACCGCTTTTACAGGGAAACTAGTGCAAGACCAGACAGACATACTGACACAGTGCTGTGTCGGTGCTGAAAAGAACTATGTGTGTGTGTGTGTGCGTGTGTGCAGGCCTCTTATAATACCCCACCTTTACTGAACGGCAGTCCACACCTGGCCCACGGCCTGCGAAGGTTTTGATTGGGTTCCCACTGCAGGCTTGATAGGGATAGAAAAGGGTTGGGCTCAGAAGAAGGAAGTGTACTTGGTCTGGTATGTTGTGGCTTACCACACGTGGGTTATCTAAGTTCATGATTTTTAATTGTTTGCTAGTAGCTACAGTTGCATATCTCACAGTATTGGTGGGTGGACTGGCTGATGGGACGACCGGAGGACCGAGGGTTAGTGAGTTGGTGGTTTAGCCCGTGGAGGATCTGTCACGATGCCTCCGACTACGCCATTTCAAATACCATCTCTGCTCCCCTTCGCCACAGTTGGGCAGATTTCCTGCGTATCTACGGGGTGGACCTGTAAAAACACGAACGAGCGCTACAAGGGTAACCCGTCACACAAAACCTGGCCTATGAAAACAATTAGCCATTGTGGCGCTAATTATTAACTCAAAACAATCACAAGTCGGAAAAGCTCGGTCTCCAGTAGCACTACATACATTAAATCGCCGCGTCTGCCTCTCGCATCCAGCCGAAGAGACAAAGTAAAGAACAGTAGTGCAGAATATCATCAGCATAGAAATGATAAAACATGTCTGATTACTTGGCCTATATGAGAGTAGAAAAGAAATTTAGCTCATTTCAAGCTTTTTCTTTAGGTTCAAACGACAATGCTAGGTATTAGCCTAACCTTTTGTGAATTAGGTCCCATAAAGTAGCCTACACCATCCCACTGACTTGGAAAAGCAAACTTAGAGTCATAGCACTAAGGATTTGACTCGTCTTCTTGCAGAGAATATTTGTTGAATTGTGAACCAACAGGGCAGCAAACATCCGCAAAACTGAACGTTTCATTTTACACTTGATATACTTTGTTGTAACAAGTCACGTGAAAAACACCAACGTGTGGCAGAAAACTGATACCGATAACCAACCATACCGACTATTCCGCCTTTGCTGTGAGGATTGTTTTTTCTCAGAAGGAACAGGAAAGCCGGTCAGAAAAAGACTTACAAGCCCACACACCGGTTGCAACAACCTGTAACAGTAGTTGTCTCAAGTTGTCTTACCTTTGCCAAAATGGTAAGTCCTGCCATTGTCACATGAACATAACTGATGCAGCCCCTCCTTCTTCTTCTCGCTTTCTTTCTTTTGTTTTGTTCAGGGCATCGTCAGAAACTTGAAGACCCGCCCAAAACTGGCCTGTTCTCAGACCGCCTTAGTGAGCTTGAGAGGATGAGGGTGAGGGTCACGGTTCCCACGCAAACGCCCCGACCAGCTCTCAACACCGCAGCCAACACCTTCAACCCACAGGGTCAGACACAGATAACAGGTGAGCTACTGCAGTTAGCTTCTGTCAAGTAGTTCAAGTGTTAAACATCCACCTGGTGTTTAAAGGATGGAGATAACAAGGTGTTTGGTGTAAGTAGAGTCAGGAAGCAACTAGTTCCATTCACTCAATTGCATTTACTTTTAGGAGTATTTGTACTACGTTGTACTTTTTACTTTTGCTTGAGTAATTTTATTATGAAGTATTACTGCTCTGACTTGAGTACAATTTCTGGATTCTCTACTCGCTGAATGAATGAACATGTTTTAACCCAAAAATTCAGACACACCTGCAGTTTTTGTTCAAGTTTCATAAGTTTTATATTGAAAAAAAACTGATTTGAGAGCATTATTTTCTCTTACTTATGGAATTATAGTCATTTTGATCCTTAAATTACCAAAATTTCCACTTAACTTCATATTTTGGTCTGTCTGATGATGTCATTTTTGAATATTAATGGCAGTAGTAGACTTTTTACCAAATACTTTTTTATTCTCTTGGATGTTTCCATTTTTTACTTTTCCGTGAGTAAAAATATGGTGAAGTAGTTCTACTCTTACTTGACTACATTTGCTGGATTACATGTCTTGAGTGTAATCCAGCTTTTTTTACAACGTAAACATCAGCATGGCCTAAAGCTGCATAAAGGCTTATGACTGCACACATGACACACATACCCGTCTTACAATTCATGTTTTATGTCAAGACAAGGCATTTGAAACATTTTGTCCTTTTTAACAATGCGTTGGAAATGTGACACCGAAGATGCTCGAGACTAAGCTCTAACTCGCACCACAAGCTTTATGACCGCTGAGCGTTTGCCAAGCATTGTCCGGCCGAACCACTTGGAGGTCCGCTGTAAAACATCAAACCCCAACCGGAGCCACGGCCTGACGGCCCGAGAGTCTGCAGAGCGTGTTATGTTGCGTCTGAGATTGTCTGTCCCCTTCTGCCCCGTCGCTCAATCAATCTCCAGCTTAGACGGTAACACCATCTCTCACGGTTGGGCACGGCCGCCACCCGATCGCTCCCAAATCGCACGTGGTTATTCAAGTCTCGGTTATTTTTGGAGCCGGGCATTGTGGTGCTTCTAAGGGGATCGTTAGAGGCATGGTTGAACAGCGTGTGTTACACACCCTGGCTTAAAACGCAGACTCGTTTTACCGAATGATATTCAGATCTTTTTAGTTTTTGAAATCGTAAAGTAAGAGTAAGATTCCCATTTCCGCTCAACCTCTTACACTCATTTCCCCGAAACTTTTCTAGCTGTACATTTTCATCTGCTTTCACTTTTTGTCCTTTGTTTTTAAGGCAAAACAGTGCCATGGCTAAAGTATTTACTTTTATTTATTTATTTTATTTTCACATAGCAACCGCTAAACCTCAATGCATTTCGTCGGGAGACCAACACAAAGTTGTGCTTAACTTGTGGAAGGATAAAAAAATAGCATAAAAATAACATTGCATCCCTGTTGTATAACATGGTGGTGGCAGGGTGGTGCTGTTGGGGTTGAACAAGATGGAGAAAGTTTAAACTGAAATTCAATTGAGAATCTATTTTCTCATTTTTTTTATTTTTGTTTTGTAGATAAATATTCCAAAAGCATCTTCTTCCTTCCACGTTGCATTAATGCAGCGCTTTGTTTCACGTAAAATCCCTGTAAACGACATCGAAGTTTACAGGGATTCCACTTTAGTAACGTGACAAAAAGTGGAAAAGCTTCTCTTGGCACTGCATATCAACTTTCTGCCTGCTTGCTGATGTGTTTTTCTTTCACACCCCCATCTCAAGCCCAACTTCGGCATCATTTATTCAACTAAATACAAAGTCTGTTCTTCCAGTAGCCTTAAGAAGAACAACCTACAGCTTACAGTGTTTCTGAAGGAGAAAAAGGAAAAGCCTTCACGGTCTGTTGTGTCGTTGCACAGACACAATAACAGAGTCTAGCACGCTGTGGTATTTAGCGTGGCGTGTTTACATCCTGGACCGGGGCCAGCGAGGCTTTTCTGCTTCTCAGCTGCAAGCACAAAGTTTTATAAGGCAAACAGGAAGATCTTCTCTTCAGAGGTAAACACTGGTTGTGTCACTGGCGAGACCTTTTCCAGAATACATAGTGATATCTGCGATCCTAAATAAAACTACTGATGAAAAGAGACAAGGGGGGGAACAAAACCAAGTTTAAAGCTGCTGTAAATGTCTGTCTGACTTTAGCCAAACTGATTGGAGTGTTTGAATGTGCATGTTGGGGCTCTTGTAATTATTCTCCCTTTTTTTTTTCTCGCTTCCTTTTTTTTTTTTTCTTCCTTTCCTTGCTTCTTTTCTTCCCATCAGACCCTCGTCAGTCCCAGTCCTCTCCTCCGTGGTCATACGAACAGCCGTACCCGTCCTACCTGAGTCCCATGGCGTCCCCCTCTGTCCACTCCACCACCCCCCTCTCCTCCAGCCGAGGCACGGGCCTGCCTGCCATCAGTGACGTGCCTAGACGATTGCCAGGTAGAGCCATTACTCTCTAGGGAAAGATAAACCTCTAATATCTTAACGCATCACGAAAAAGCATAAAAACGCAGGTCCTCTCACTGAGGAGCATTAAATCAGACAGAAGGTTTCTTGTTACGGATCAGTTTGAATCGCCAAATGCCAAACTAATGAGAGAGTGAAAATTCATACATACTCAAAAAACGTTAATGTCCTGGCTTTGTAAGCTTCCGATTGGCTGATTAACAACACTTGAGTTAGACAGAGACACAACTCTGTGTCTCTGAATGAATTGAACTATTCATCCTGACAAATAACTGCAGACAACTCATTGGAATGTCCAGCCGTTCACGAAGGGGTTCTGTGCAGAGGTTGCGCTGGACTCTTTCGTTTCCGGTCATTTTTTGACTGACGAGGTTAAAAAATAAAATCCTGTCATAATCTGCTTATAAAATGATAATAGTGACATATTCATTTATGGTCATTTTTCATCCATCCATTTTCTAACACCCTTGTCCCCAGTCCCTAACCTTGGACAGATCGCCAGTCTGTCGTAGGGATATTTTTCATTCAGTCTAATTGATAATCAGTCCAAACCCTAAGTGTTGCCAGCTCTGCGTATTTTGAGCGACTTTAGGTTTGTTTTTTTTTTTCCTGAAGTCGCTTGCAAATTTATTGAGTCGCGGGTTGCTTTTTTTTTTTGGCCTTGTTTTTGAATGTGAAGTTGCTTATTTTGGCTTGACTTTATTTCCGAAAAAAATAAATAAATTACATCAAACAATTAATCAGAACACTAATGGTGTGTAGTTTACAGTGATGTAGGGTTATATGCAGGTATATGCTGGAAAACCTCTTTGAAATCGTCTCCAGTTGGACTTTTTTTGGGGGCGTCTTTTTCTCGCAAGATGAGGCAACGCTGTTAACAGAGCAACAAGAGCAACAGAGAATCTGCATCGCGACATTGGACAGAAATTAGATGAACACATACAACTTTTTCTTCCACTTCTGAGTAATCAAGTGTCTCTCGTCTAGTTGCAGAGGCTATTGTGAGGGTTTGGATTTTTGCCTCGGACAGAATATCTTCTCATGGCTGTTTTAATGTCGATCTGGACGCTGAATCTACACTCTGATTCAACAGTGTAGTCGTGTATTTCAAGCGAAGCTGCAACCAAACATTTCTCAGACTGAAGTGAACGAGGGGTTTCCTGATCCCGCAAGGCTTTGCTTTGGTGGAAAGAAATTCTTTGCCATCAGCATTTTAGAAAGAACTGGTCAAAGATGGAAAATATTTGGTCAACATGACCATTTGTCCTGTGAAAAGTGAGAATGAACTGCAGGACAGAGGCAGATGCTAGCCAAAGCAGGTAACAGAGAGTTATTATCCATAGTGACAAAAAGGATTTACCAACATTAGCTGAAAATACACTCAGTAAGCAAGGAGTCAGTACTCCAAGAAAAACATAAAAAAGTAGTTTACAATTTACAAATCAACTCTGGAATACGGACGTACATTTTCAGAGACTTGTGTTTGATTTGATGAAACTAGAATTGAAAGGTTTGATTATAGTGCTTATTGGTACTTTGGGAGGGACAAATGGGATATAAACAGAGTATGAAGTACCGTAGTGACAGGATCATGTTGTTTGGGTGTTTTGCTTTACACCTTTAAAAAAAAAAATGGTGACATTTTGAGGAAAGAACATTTTGAGGAAATATTGTCATCATTTTCAGACTTCGGCCAGGAAGTTCACGTCTTCCAAATGGACAACAAGCCGACGCAACGAGCCAAGCTGGCTACAAAGTGGCCTAAAAACAACAAAGTCAGTGTTTCGGAATGATCTCAGTCCTCCAGAAAATTTTTTTTGGTCAGAACTAAAAAGGTGTTCATCAGAAAGACGAATTAAACCGCTGACACACTCGTCTGTGGAATGAGGAATGAGCCAAGATTCCAGCAAGCTAGTGTTGGAAGAGTATCTGATATATTTCATCTGCGTCAAACTCAAGGCCCGGGGGCCAAATCTGTCCCCCAGTAGCTTTTTATGTGGCCCTCTAGACTTCAATAAGTCATCAATTACAAATTACATCAATAAGTCCCTCCAGTTTTTCACAGATCTGCAAAATTCACACAAAATCAACAAATCTCCACGTTTCTTTCTGATTTTACTCAAAATTTTCTCAAAATTGATCAAAAATCCTGAGTTTAAGTTACTGCTGCCTCAGCCGTATTTTTTTATTTATGTAAAGTTGCAGCACGTAATTCATACGGCGAGTAATAAAAAGTTACATTTAATGTTGTACATTAGCGCAAATATCGTAAAAATTCCTTGCAAATATTTCCAAATTATCACCACTAAATTTACATTTTTGATAGCAAAACAACAACAAAACAATGATAAAATCCTGGAGGAGCAGCTATTTATTGATATTTAACAGTTTAAATAGTTTAAGAACATTCAGATTTTTGATATGACCCAAAATGAAAAAGAGTTCTACAGCACCCAAAGTAAAAGGCAATGCCACCCAAACATTAGGCAAATTACCTAGCTACAAAAAACAAATGAAATAAATAAAATAATAAAATAAAAATGAAATAAATAAAATAAAATAAAGTTCCCCGGTGGCAAACTGAAAAAAATCTGATAATCCTAACTGGCCTAAAACAGGAAATAGGTGTAAAGTTTGATTTCTGATTTCACACTTTTACACACTGTTGCTCATAAGAAGGTCCCCCAACCCAAAAGAAAAACAAAAGAAAAACAAAAAAAAAACAGCATTTATCAGGAAGTTGCTGTCAGCATGAGTCTGATCGTCTTGCTAACAGGAGAGAAAAAGAGGTTGTTTCCTCTTTCGCCCTGCGCCTTTGATCCCAGAGGAGCATGGGTAATAACAGGCCTCGGGATAATAACAGGGTCGTGGCTGACAAATAAAGTGTCTTCACAGCGATACGCCGCTCTCTCAAAGCATTCTGGGTAATTGCATTGGCCGATTTGTTCGCGCCGACGGCGGCGTCTGCGTACCAATTTGATTCCGACGCGGATGAAAACTCTCGCATGCCGCCAAACAAGTTTCTACCCCCGTACACCTGTTTGACTCGCTGCCATGTGTACCTTTCTCTCTTTCTCTCTTTCTTTTTCTCTGTTTCCTTGTTCTAGCATACTTCGCCCTTCCTCTCCATGTGTGTGTGTGTGTGTGTGTGTGTGTGGGTGTGTGTTAGTATGTTTATGTGCCCCGAGCGAGGGCGAGTGATTAAGCGCTGCAGCCGTGTGACTCTGCATCAGAAAGGTTTAAAACCCAGCCAGCTGCCCTGTCAGCTCTGATTAGCTCGGTGTTTCCCCCCTCGGCCTTTCATCTCGCGAGCACCGGGGCTTTTGTTCTCCGAGTGACAGATGTGCACGAGAGAGCATGCGCACACGTTCCAAAGCCTGGCCTCTGCCCCTCCCCCCCCCCCCAGGCCCTGGCGCCCTGCTCGCACACCTGCGCGAGGTGATGCGCCTCAGGCTCGCTGATTTCCAGAGATCATGTTGACACCTTGTCAGGAGGCTCCGTAACATTATCTGTGCCGCAGATCATGCGAGCAGAAACTGATGCCCCTTTAAGCTTTTCACAATTTGTCACTTTTCAACTGCTATTTCAGTTGTATGTAATACGATTGACAGGCGAGCTGCAGTGCATAACTGGAAAGTAGAAGGAAAATAAAACGTTGTCATTACCTTATAGAGACACTCTCACTGGGGGTATGTCTCAGCTTTTCTTTTTTTTTTCAATTCTTCTTTGTAGATTGTGGTAGACTCTGTAAACTTAAGACTTTACACAAATTTTTAGCTGGACTTAGTTTTGGCCTTTGACTAGGCCATTCTAAGCAGTGCTTGAATTTCGATGAATCGAGATGAATCGATTAGTAAAATAAACGTCAACTAATTTGGTCACTGATTAATCGCTAACTGGAGTATACAGGCTCAAATTTGCTAAAAGAAAAACACACTCTGAGCAGGAATTAAGAAAGAACTTTATAAACAATATCAACATTTTGCATTTAAGATAAAAAAAATATGACCTGTAAATATGTTCTAACCCAAAGCAGGAAGTGGCCGCTTTAGTTTCACCTGCTTCAGATTCAGTGAAATAAAACAAAATCTCTTATTAAGCACCGTTTTCTGTACAGTTAATATTCAAAATATAATAATTATTATTATTATGTAGTTGCACTGTGTTGATGTAAATCAGGGACTGAGCTTTTCACATGTTGATAACATTTTTTTTAGCTGCAGATGCATCCTTTGCTACAAATGATCAAATGCACACTAAATGAGTGACGTTATGCAATTTTAGGCAAGAAACTGTTTATTTGTTTCGGAAAGGAGTTGAATTATTTGTTATTGTTTATGTGTTTCTAATATAATGTGAAAAAAGCTTTTAAATGAAAAGTCTTCAGAATGTGTCTTTCTTTTTTTTTTTTTTTAAATCATATTAATCAATCATTCGCCACTTCACCAACTTCTCTGTGTCTGATTTAAAATAAAATGTAATCTCCGTAAGCCTGGATGTTTCACCTGGGGGAAGGTGTGCGCCACGAAATGAGCCAGTTTCCCCGGCATATTTATCATTTTGCATTTGGGTCAAAATAAAAAAGTTCAATGTGGGTCACATGTTGGGTCTCCTCCTGTGACCTTTGAGATCAACTTTACAAGGAACTTTCTGAAGCTTACGTCCAACAAGTCTTCTTGCGACTCGCCCATACGGACCAGATTTGCAAAGTGCCCCACTTGTAGTCGCCGTGGTAACGGGCTCTTTCAGATGAGCTCCGGATCTCTGCAGCTCCTCCAGAGTTACCAGAGGCCTCTGTCTGCCTCTCAGAAATGACAACGCCCTGGAAGGTGTGTGGTGATATTATGATGTTTATCCACGATCCTTCCATATAATAATTAAAGGGTCAGGATTATGTACTTTCTACACACAGTGCCATCTTATAGCATAATCAAGTAACTATGGTACCTTCAGCTGTATATATCAAACATGACTAAAAAGATATTTTACTTCACAATTTAATGCCTTCAAGTTGGTCGTCTGTCTCTTTAAGAAGCTCCTACTCTTTCTGACACCGCGCCTTAAGAGAACAATGCAGAATCGAGCCGTGCTTCTGCCCCACTCAGCTCCTCCAGACTAGCGGCAGCAGCAGTTGGCAAACATCTGGTGGAACTGCAAGTCCTCTAAACTCATCATGCAAACTACCTCTAGGTCCAAAGCTGCTAAGAATGGTTGTAAATATAATGATGATGCATAATGAGAAGCATTGTTCCTTTAAGAGCAGGAGCTTCTTAAAGAGACAGAGGCCAAAATACTCAGAGTTATGCTTAGCATTTATTTTATGCCAACTGAAGTTGACATAGTTGCTCGATGGTGCTGTAAAATGGCAACATGTTCCTGGAAAATATTTAATATCGACCCCTTTTAGCAACCCAGCCCATGTGCTGAGCAAAAGTTCATCAAACCGAGTCATAACACCTAATTCGGAAATGACGCCTCGCTGTTTGAAAAGGCCCTCCAAACATTTAGACACTGTTACACTCTGGTTTCCTCTCAGCTAATAAAGTTTGATCTGGCTCATCATCACAGGGCCCCTCTGAGCATCGGGGTAGGCCAGAAAAAACAAGCTAAAAAACAAGAGTCGGTATTTTATTGAACAGCACTGAGATCACACTTCTGCCCCACAACAGAGACAGTCGCCCACTATTGCTATTCGAATCAAACAAATCTGGTGGAAAGAGGAAGTTTAAGGGCCCTAATTGGCAGCATATGCTATCTGACGCTAGCGACAAACCCCGGCTTCGCAATCCCTCCCTGCACATAAACACCGCAGCCCTCCTCTCCACCGACCCAGCCCCCCTGTCCTCTCGGAGCAGACATGGTGACACGGAAGACGCCTTGTGATTTATGATAAGAGCACCATGGCTGGACTAAACCACCGAGAGGAGACGGATGGAGGGGAGAGAAGGGGAGGAGGAGGACCTCCTATTCTCCTTCAACTCTTCGCCCAGCGCGAAGCTCGCCGCAGCCAGTTAGTGGTTTTTGGGTATTTTTTAAGAGATGAAGCGAAAAGAGGAACGAAGGGTGAGATGGAGCAGCTCCCGCTCGGCTCTCTCCGTCGCACACAAACACGCCCGTGTGCGCATGCATACACACACGCATCCACGCGCACACACTGGAGCCGATGGGAGGCGAGGAGAGGAGCCACATCAGAGCTCAGCCCTGCCTCATTATGGATCTCATGGAAACTGTTTCTGCACAAAGTGTTTCCACATGTGCAGCTCCTGATTCATCCCAACTTGCCTCTTTTTTTTTTTTTTTTTTATGTGCATACAGTATTCACACACATCCACTCGCGGCACACGCACACACAAACCGACTCCACACGCATATAAACAATCATTTAGACACACATAAACATGCGCCAACACACACACACAGAGGATGTGGAAATACATCGGGTCATGTGCGGCTCAGTAGAGGTTATCAAAACTGAGGAACGGTGATTCAGATAGTATTTATAGATAAGTGCTATTCCATAAACCGCAACGTTAATTTTTGCAAATTGGTGAATACACATATCGGAATACACATAAATGACTCTTAAATTTACAGCAGGGGTTTTTTTTGTTTTTGTTTTTATAATTCCTCAAGAGACGAATTTAATAAATTCAATTATTCTACAAGAGGTTTTAAAACTGACACGCTTAAAAAAAAAAAAAAAGATGTGTAATTACAGTGCCGTGCAACGAGCTGCTGGGCCTTTTTCACATTTCGCCACGTGACAACCGCAAACTATTTTATTAGGATTTTATGTGAGAGAGAGAGGCACAAAGTAAATCAAAATTTCTTAACTTTATTATTATTTCTTTTTTTGAAGTGGTTTTCGAGCTTGGTTTTATTTTCCACCCCCAAAAAAATTGAAAGTGTGTCGAACTTTACTTCTTCATTAGGAAAGGCGATGAGAATATGGATGAGCTGTATGTTGAGTCATTGAGTCAGAAAACCTGTAAGACTCTTATAAATTTAAAATGTACTTTTTCTTCAGCTTTATGTCATTTTGTTCCCCCATGAAAAACGTAGCTGGAGCATTGATTTGATTCTTTCAAGGAATCCTTAAATCTCCCGTGGCAACCATTTGGCAACGTCTAAATACTTGCTCCCACTCGGCTCCTCCAGACTAGCGGCAGCAGCTATCAGCAAACATCTGGTTGTCTGCTGAGTTCGTCGTACCAATTATTTCTCAACCCAACTCTCCTCAAAGCGGTTGCAAACAAGGAAGATTATGATGAGTGTCGGAAAGAGCTTTAGCTTCTTAAAGAGACAGGCGCCAATTTTAGAGCGTCAGATTTCTTTTGAGCATTTTTGTCAAAACTGGAAACAATGTGCCTGTAAAATACGAAGCGCTGCCTTTTTTATATCCACTCTGGTTAAGTGTCAGCTACCTTCGAGGGGCGACGGAAAAACTTGTGTGCAAAGCTAGCAGAGACGTACCGCAAAAGACTTGCAGCTGTAATGTGCAGGGAAAGCTGCTTGTGCAAATAATTCCCAGGACGCCACAGTTATTGTTGTTTGTTTATTTTCTAAAGCCATGTGTAGTTTCCTCTCACTTCACAGTTACGTCCCACTTTGTGTTGGTCTATCCAAAAAACATTTTTTTAAAAATCCCAATGAAACTTATTTTGTTTGGTTGTAGAAGAAGAAATCACAAAAACAAACAAACCCAAACATGTTCAACAGAACTTATATTTTGCAAAAACACAAAATCTACCAATGGAACCACTATTGGCAGATGATTTCATTTATAACATGGGAAAAATGACTTAAGTGAAATAATATGCCAATGCAACTAATAGTTTTTATCTGTATTAAGGAATTATTTAATAAGATAAGTAAATAATTTCTTACAGAAAGTTTTGTTCAGTTCCAGTGTACTAAGATGTTTGAAACTAAACCAAAAATACTTTGTAAGAACTTTGTGTTGTTAAAGTGACTAGCTCATTATTCTGTGGGGGGGATTCGTGAAAGGCTATCCTACTTCCTGATTATCTACTACCTTCCTTTTGTTAGCTTATCACATGCCACTTCAATTAAATACACCGACCGATTGCCGTAATGTTCCTAAAACCGCCTAAAGTCGAGCGTATGTATGAGATCCCCATGTTGATAACGATGTTTTTCCTTCCTCCGTGTTTTTTCAGGGTCTTCCGACCTGAGTCCGTTCCCCGGCCAGTTCGAGCGCCAGTTCCCGAGCCTCTCCTCCATCACGGACAGCCGCTTCTCCAGCCCGCGCATGCACTACCCAGCCACCTTCACCTACACCCCGCCCGTCACCTCGGCCATGACGCTCGGCAGCGCCCACTACCACACCTACCTCCCTCCGCCGTACCCGGGCTCCACCCAGAGCCAGAGCGGGCCCTTCCAGACCAGCAGCACGCCATACCTGTACTACGGCGCCTCCTCCAACTCGTACCAGTTCTCCATGGTGCCCGGCGGCGACCGCTCGCCGTCTCGGATGGTGCCGCCTTGCACTAGCGCCTCCACGGGCACCTCGCTGGTGAACCCCAACCTGCCCAGCCAGACGGAGGGAGGCGTGGACGGCGACGGGAGCCACAGCAACTCGCCGACCGTGCTGAACCCTGGCGGCCGCATGGACGAAGCGGTCTGGAGGCCGTACTGAGGAAAGACCAGGAGGACACGCGGATGACAAGTCAAGTGATGTCGCGGTTTACAAGCACAAAAACCCCCTTTTGTTTTTTCATATCATAAAATGGGGGGATTTCTTTCTTTTTTTTTAATTTTTATTTTATTTTGGGTCCTCTCCTCGGCTGTCTCCACCTTCTGCTTGGAAATTAAAGCAGAGATGATGATGATGATGATGACGGGGGGAGGGCGGGGGGAGTTGGAAAAATGAAATAAAAGAACAGACTTGCACCGACTTGTCTTCCTGGAATGTGTTTGGACCGAGGCACTACAAAGGGAGCCATTCTCACAGCAATAATGAGAAGAAAAGACACTAAAAAAAAAAAAAAAAACTATTTTTGATCCACCAAGCCCACGCAGACGGGACGTTGTTTCAGTTTTTAAGGCGGCCCCACCAGCTAAGGGATGCTGCGTCGACATTTGTAAAAGACTGCCCCTCTGTTTTTGTTTTGTTTTTTTTCTTTTTTGTAATGTGTTTGTACTTTATTAAGGCTTTTTCTTTTTTTTTTTTTTTTTGCAGAGCATGTTTTTGTACAATATCGAGATGCAACCTAAGCACTGAGTAGCAGATGAGAAGCGTGTGTTACCAAAAAGCGGCGTGGACATTCATTTTGCTCTAAACCAATTAATTTAACTTGTACATTGTGGGTTTTGACGTTGATGTAGATTGAAGCGTTTTTTTTGTTTGTTTGTTTTTTTTTCTTTCGTTTGTTTTTTCTCTAGTTTTAACTTATAAAAGCCATAAATTATGTATTGTATTTGAAACTTGAGTCGAAGAAGTGTAATCTGAATATTTTTGATGCATCTATATGACTAAGTTAATTTTATCTTTGATAGGTAATTTAAGAGTTTTCTTTTTCTTTGTTGTTGTCGTTGCTGTAGTTGCGCCCCCCCCCACCCCCGAAAAGATTTCATAATAATGACGGACGTGACGTTTTCTTCTGATGTGTTAAAAATAAATAAATAAATTAAATAAATAAATAAATTCAGTGTAACTGCTCGACACATTAGGAGGCCAACATCTTCGGTAGGCGTCGACACACATTTGGCTCGGAATTAAACCTTTTGGTATTTATTGAGCAATAACTCGCATCGTGCCTCTCGGCAACGCGGCATTAAAGCCAGCTTCGGTGGGGAAGAAAATAATTATCCGTTTATGGAAATTTTCTTTTTTTTTTTTTTTTTTATTTCGTCTCATCTGGCGTGCACTTACAAACTGCTTTTCCTGACAATATGAGAACAATTGAAGCGAGTCCAAAAATGGATGCGCCTGGTGGTGCAAGTTACAGAGTCAGGTCAGACCTTTTTTTTTTTTGCTTTGTTTTAAGGCTCGGTTGTTTTTTGTGATACATAAACTCCTCAGGACTGGAATAATCCCCGAATGAAATTATCTATATCTGATTCTCTTTCTTCCTCTCTCTCTCTCTCTCTTTGTTTTTTTTTTTTTGTTGTTGTTTTTCATATCCAGCCTGGCTGAAAGCTCACTCGAGATTATAGCTTACACACGCCAAGTTTATTATAGCTCTCATATCATGTGCAGAAGATGACTTTGAAAAAGTTTTGGGTTAGTGCGTGACACACATACACGCAGAGAGCGAGAAAGAGAGAGAAAACAGGGAAAGTAAAAAAATAAAAAATTCAAACCATGACATTCCTTCAGACATTTATTTATCTACAGTTTTTTAAATTTAATATCTAACGTCCCAGCCTAAAACAACATTCTCTCGCAGCACTATAAGGAGCATGTCTGCGTCGAACCCAAAAAAGTGCTGGGGTTCAGGGAAAAAGTGCAAAAAAACAAAAAAAACGAGGTGATTGGATTCAGCTGCTGGCAGCAAACTGGTGACCAAAAAAAAAAGAGAAAAGAAGGAAAGAAAGAAAATATGGGAGACTTGTATGTTTGTTTGATAAAAGCACTTATTTCTTGTTTTATTTCTAGCAGCAGTCGCGGCTGGCTGCCAGCAGAGCTCGTGGTTTTGGGTCCTGAATGGATAACACTTGGCCAAATACATCTGATCCCACCAAGACACTTGGTTGTTTATTTGAAGCAAAAATTTAGATTATTTTATTATTTCATGCCTTTTTGTTATTTAATGTTTGCAGGTAATGTAGCCCCTGTGTGTGTATAAAAAAAAAAAAAAAAAGTAGACAGAAACACGGGATCAGTGGGTTCAAGCTTTTCACTAAAGGTTTGCACGCGACCTCCGACCTCAGCCGAAGATGTTTCCAAACTTGCTTCGCGATATTGGAAAATGTCACGTCGCGTTTCTATCAGAAAATATCTGAAAAAGAAAAAAAAACAGTAGGGAAATATTTCCAACAGATTCTAAAACACGGCCTTGTCAACATTTGCCACCCCATGTCTTGTAGTCTGATTTTTAATTTTTTTTTACTTTTGACAACCTAACAGAAAATGAACGCAGCACTGACACCCCATACTGTCTTCATCATCTGCTTTTTTTCTTCTTCTTCTTCTTCTACTTCTTCTTCTCCCACCTCACAAAAAAAGGTTATTCTTTTTTTTGTTGATGTTTTTGTTCAAAGGGAGGGGGGCAATAAACTGTCACGGAGAGAAGAAAAGCCTGTATTATTTAACAATCAGTGTGTATACTCGTACTTTGTGTTGCTCCTATGTAAAGTTTACGTGTTATTCTCCATTGTTACGCTCCTTCTCATGAACACTTGTCAGGAACTGAAATCTAAAGCGTTAGATTCTGCTGGTACGTTTCATAAAGGGGATTTTTTTTTATTTTTTTTTTTTTATTTCTTTTTATAAGAAGGGACAAACAGATCTGACAACAGTGAGTGAAATTGGCATTGTGATTGTACATGTTTGTTTATTTTAAAAAAAAATAAATAAAGCCGGTATTTTGTAACTTAACTCGTCCCTGTCAGATTTTTACCTCATCCGAC
The DNA here is from genome assembly GCA_903067055.1 of Poeciliopsis paucimaculata. Classification (NCBI taxonomy): domain Eukaryota; kingdom Metazoa; phylum Chordata; class Actinopteri; order Cyprinodontiformes; family Poeciliidae; genus Poeciliopsis; species Poeciliopsis paucimaculata. The sequence goes on from CAEGAD010018727.1 coordinate 37,359, forward strand.
GCGTCATGTATTGTTTTCTTTTTTCTCAGATAGAAGAATTTTCTGCATGTTTATTTACTTTTTTTAATTTATTTATTTATTTATTTACATCTTCTTGGCATACCTTCTTTTGTAAATCTTATTTATTGAATCATTTATCTCGTTATAAATGTTTATTTGATTATAATTACCCAATTTTATTTTATTTACACATAAGTTGTTTGTTGACCAGAATTTTATTGATTTTTTTTTGTTTACTTGAAAAAAACATTTATCAAATAACATTTGATTTATGTTTTCCTAAGTGTAATTTTAACTGATTTTCTCCTTGTTTTTAGTGTTTTTTTATTACATTTTTTTTTTTTCTTGGGTTATGTTTATCTAAACGGTCACCAAAATGGATTTATTTACTTCATGTTTCCCAACTCAACGGTGTGAAACATGGAGAAACCTTTAAAAAGTGACCTTAAATGTCAAAACAGGAGCAAAATCAGCTGTGTGAAGCGAAAATAAACACCCAAAAGGAGCATTTCACAACCAATTAGTCGTCATGGCAGCCAGAACAAGATAACCAGCGGTCCAGTATCGCAATTTTTTTTTTTAAATCGCACATTAAAAAAAAAAAAAAAAGAAGTAAGGGTTTTTACCTCTCCTCCACCCTTCTGTCTGCACCAACGTTGTTTTGGGGTTTTGGGTGGTGGGGATCCAACAGCCTGGGGATTGTGGGGGGTTTGGGGTGTAGGGGGGCCCACACTGCTGCTGCTGCCACAACCGCTGCCATGGCTGCGTGTCAGCGGCGCACTGTGAAACCAAAGAGATGGAGACAGGAGCAGAGAGCAGGGCGAAACCAGGCAAAGCTGTTTTACATTATTCCAAGACATAATAGAGCCAATCTAAGTGTGTGTGTGCGTGGGTGCGTGTGTGTGTGTACACATGCTGAAAAGGGAGATCTACACCATCTCCATATGTTTTGCTAAGGCCGGGGGGATTGGGAACATTCTCTGGATTTTCCTGAATATGGATTGCGTGGAAAAGAGGCTCGGCGCTCGGTTTCAGGTTCGCATTCTCCGCGTTCTCAGCCATGTCTCGCAATTACAAATAATGAACTCCGGAGGAGCGGAGGAACCCAGACACCCCGGGAAATTAGCATGATGTCCTCCACGCACAAGGAGAGGGGCGCCAGCACGCGGGCCGCAACTCATTCGGAGGACGGACGTGACGGATGGACGGCCGGACGGGGTCGACGTCGACCCGTTCGTCAAAAGTGGAAATCCGGCAGCCGAGCGTGTCTCTTCTAGCCGGCCGCGGTGTGCTTTACCAATTTTGTTTTTAATTTTGTTTTTTTATGTCGAGTCTCGTGGCCAGCTTCATAAGCAGACATCATTTTCTGACATTATGCAATGATAAGACTTTACGAGTGGGCAAAACCACACTGTATGAGACGATGATGCCAGTTTGAGATTTCTTTTTTTGCTTTGTTTAAAGACAGAAAACACAGAGAGAGAGAGAGAAAGAGAGAGAGAGAGACAGATTTGACAGCTCAGTACAAACTGTTTACTTGACCTCTGCAAACTTTTTAGAAGAGCTGCTCAGGCGGGAAGTGATCCTCAAGGGCCTCATACCACTCAGGGGGCAGTATATCTCTTCCTATGTTTCCGTTTCTGCTAACAAGACTGCGTGTGTGTGTGCATATGTGTGCATATGTGTGTGTGCGTGTGTGTGTGTGTCTGAGTTTAAGAAGGAGGGTCTGTGCATCTTGGTTTCTCATTTAGTCCCACTGCTCTCCGAGTTCAGACCTCAGCGCTAATCCTTGACCTTTTTGACCCCTGTTGTCTTGATCGTATCAGCGCCTCAGACCGTTCATTGACTCTCGCGGTGAGAAACTTTTCGTTTTTGGTCAAGATAACTCCAGCATCCCTGAGTTTCAAACCGTGACAAGCGGTGTATTTGCATACTTTGGCGCTCTCTAGTGGAAGAAAAAGCAGAACTCCAAAGGAAGCAGCTTGAATCCAATTTCTTCCATCAGGATCTTCTGTGATGGGTCAACACAAAGTGTCATCGCAGTGGAAGGATTAATGGTTTATTAATCAAAAATTGTAAACTGCATCTTTCAAGTCTTAGACTGCCAGATGGCTCTAGGTCTGGACTTTGACTAGGCCACTTTTAACAATATGTTTCTGTTGGCAGTGAACCTCTGCTGAGTCTTTTGGAGCCTTTACTAGGTTTTCCTTCTCGATTTTCCTGTTTTCATGTTCCGACAGGGCGGCCTGGGCACAGATTTGTTGCTTCGGCCTGTTGCTGTAAGCGACAAATCAATCAATTGCATGATAAATCAAAACGAGCTCAGTCATTTCTATTTGCATGACTGACTGATTCTGACATGTTCGGATTTAACCCTCTGACCCACATGCAGAATCAACAGAGTCCAAATAAGGAATTGGTTTTATTTTCAAAAGAAATAAACAACTGACAGATCTTGATCCTTCAGGAGGATGAAAAGGGTCACGAGATCGGTGGCGTCCGGAATGAGTAGTGATGAGTCCGGCAATGCCGATGCGTCGGCGCATGCATCAAGCCCGTAGACAAAACCCCGTGTTGATGCACGTATTGCTTTCAGCAAGTCACATGACCGATACAGGAACTGTTTCGAAATGACACTGAGGCACCAAACTGTGTTTATAAGGAAGCGATTCTGTCAACGGATGCATTTGCCAAAAGGATTCTTGATCTTTTACGGTACAGCG
>CAEGAD010018737.1:0-48827 GCA_903067055.1 Poeciliopsis paucimaculata
TCAGATAACTATAGCATAAATAACATGCTAACAAGTTTACCAAACCATCCGTGTCGCTTCAAATCACTAAATCTTCACCTTCGGTTTGTAAACAACTCGGCTAACTCCGGACGTAGCTTCTACCACACACATTATCAACACAGGCCTAGAGCGCCCTCTGGCGGTTTACTGTGAAAATAACATGTGATATGACATAATAATATGTTAATAATTTCACACATAAGTCGCTCCGGAGTATAAGTCGCATCCCCGGCCAAACTATGAAAAAAACTGCGGCTTATAAAATATGCGGCTGGAAAATACGGTAAACAAGTTTATTTGTATAGTAAATTTCAGCAACAAGGCTGTTCAAAGTGCTTTACATCATAAAAAACCATAAAAATACAAAGTATTTATTCCTGTTTTACTTTTTGGAGTTTTTAAGGAACTTTTAAGCAACAATCCGTGACTTTATGTTTCCCTGAAGGTATAAATATGATATGACAGCGAGGCCCATTTTCCCCTGGAATAGGGGCCATATATATCCTGCCACCACGCATAGTGAGTGGGATGGTGAGGAAGGTAAAACAATCAATAAAGCTCCCCGTGACAGAACCGCACCAAAACTGTAGAGTGTTGGGGTTGCAGAGTCTCTACAGCAGCCATTAGATATATGGAGAGTGGTTGTCTTTTGCCTTCCTGTCCCACCTGAAAATGTAACTTATCTCTACCAACTGGAGCTTTCTGTTCTTTGGTGAAGTGAGACAAAGACTGAAGTTTTAGGGAGATCTGACGTGAAAATATGGGTACGCCGAAAAGGAACCTAGGTACAGTTAGGCACGGAAGAGGATGTGTGATGTTGGGGGCCTGTTTCTCATCTTAAAACACGGTGGAATCTACTACTGAAACTGAAAATATGACCGAACCAAACTTCTGCAGGCCTAATGGGTCGACTCTGTCCACAGAAGTTCATAAAAGACCCACTGAACATCATTGGGCAAATCAAAATCGAACAAAAACTCCCCCATGGGCCTCATCACCTATAGACTTCGCTCTTATAGGAAGCCTTCACGGTAAGCTGAGGAGGGCTTTGAGTGAAGATCCGTCTGTGTGGAAAATGCTGCAGTAGAAGACTCAGTTATTGCCAACGGGGATAAGAAAAGGGATTCTATTGAGCCGTTGCATCAGTCATCATGTTACAAACATTATCTAATTAATGTAAGTTTGTTTTATGCTCTAATTAAAAGGTTTGGAGTTTTCTCAAACGTTTGTGCAACAAATGACAATATTTTTACGACCGCTGAGAGGTCTTCCCAAAAGGGTGCCAATGTATTGATGGGTGTTTCTCCCACCCCCCTTTCTAAGAGTAATCTTACATATTTTTGTTATAAATATGTAAGATTTTAAGACAATCTTACATATGTAGATGCGGGGCAGTGGGCAACAAGGAGACACGAGCTTTGAAGGACACCTACTCCAACTGAGGGCACCTAATTGTTTTTGTAAGCAGACCAAATTAGCTTCTTGCACAATACAGAAAACCCACAAAATGTATCTTCTGTTAGTTTGTATTCAGGTCCTCACACTCTCTCTGACCATCACAGATTCTGGCTTATTGCAGCAGGGCTGTTGTCTACAGCAGCGTTTGGTCCGGTGAAATTATTGAACCCAACACCTTGACAACTGGGCTAATCCCCTGTTCCGTCTGTCAGGATTTGCTGTCAGGCGCGCTTTGCTTTGCTTTGTGTGACTCTTATTACCGTAAAAGTTCGGCGAGTGGTTGGTTGGAAAGGCTCGGGGAATGAGTCAGAAGTTAACGCCCGCCGTTTGATCTTACGGTCGTACCGCAGACGCAAGTCAAGTCCGGCCGATCTCAAAACGTGCTCCGCAACCGCATCCGACTGCGACGTGAAAAGTGACGCTGTCGTCATTGGCTGAAGGATGCTTAAGTCGCTCTCTGCTGAGCGCAGCACACTCTCCATAGGAATCTGGCAGAAACATTGCTCCGACGCCATGGGAGTTGCCAGGAGCGATGTGCTGTGATTAGGTTAGCAGTTGCTCACTGTTAAATATTACATGTCCTCCACAGGGAGGACGGCTACGCATCCTCATCGCCGAGCCTCAGAATCGGGTGTTCCCCCCATTTGTCCCCCGACGTCAGAGCCGTAAATGCACAGCTCTGCAGTTAATTACTATTCTGCACATGGGAAGCTGTGTGGAGCCAAGCAGCGGGCCACTAGATAGGACCTCGTTTGTTTAACTCTAAGGGTTGTGGGGTGCGGGTTGCGTCTTGGGATCTGTCTTGCACCGACGGATCTGTATGGACAAGTTGACTCCTTGGGCCTGCGGAGATTTTTAATTTTTCATGGGCTTCCGTCTGCCAGACAATGATAACTGAAATCTCTCCACGGGCCGGTATTGCATTGTCGTCTCGGTTCCGGTCCCGTCCGTGGGGGGATGATTGTAAATACAAGCTGAAATGAGAGATGTATGAAAAACAAACAAACAAAACAAGTTGACCAAAAAATAATAATAAATCTTTTTTCACAGCTTCATCATCCCCTGTCTATGTGTGTGGCTCTATAGATAACCCCAATACAGGCTCAGTGCTTTGGCATTATTTGACATCCATCACACGGAGTCGGCCGATGCTGCCACTTCCATGGCAACAATGAAACATAATTTCTGAGGATTCATTGACTCTTCCAGACACCATTACACAGCCAATATTGCAGAAATGCAATACAGTGGGGTTGATAAGTAATCATTATAGAGGCAATATTCCAATTTCTTTTTGTTTTTGTTTTTTTCCTGGGGACACACGTTTTATCTTTCACTTTTATTGATGCTTCATCTCAGCTGCCTTAAAGGAAAAAAAAAAGAAGAAAGAAATAAGCAATTTTCTCATTTACTCCAGATCCATCCATCCGGAACATGAGAGAGAAAAAAGTTTAATATAAACAGAGCAGAATGGAAGACGTTTCCACAAATATACAAATGGAAGGAATAGTGGATCTGAGTGGAAGATGAACGTGGCTGTTGTTGCCGCATCCGTCTTCCAACTTGTCGGATCTCGTTCGTCCCTTCCCGCTGCAAAATCCCCGGCTTTTCAGCGAGCAGCCTGTCGCACGTGATGCAAATGGATCAGTGACTTACAGAAGAGGAAGGAGGAGAGGGCTGGGAAAATGGGGCAAAAAAAAAAAAAACCTCAAACAAAACTGCCTTCTCGTTTTTGATGACAGTTCAGTAACCGAGAAACTTTGAAGAACCGTCATTGATGGGTTCCGACGGCATTCGCGTCCACTCGGATCAACTCTTTCCGACCGGCGCCCGGCCTGTGCTGCCACGACGGTTGAGTCCCCGGAGGACGGCGGAGGACGTCTGTGTTTGAAAGGAAGTGACACAACAGACCACGAGGAAACGCGGCGAAATGCTGAAAACAGCCGACGCTGACAGATGTGCCCTGTGGAAAAGGGGAGAGGAACAGGAAATCGTGGACAGCCGATGCCAAAAAACATTTACTACTAGGCTGAATGGGGGCTTCCAAAAGCACTCACTACCCTTGCAAAAATCTCACAGTTGCAGTTTTATCATGTTGCAACCGCAAATTTCAGTCAATGTTTATCTGATGATCCAGTACTGAGTGGTTTATAACTACATAGTGAGGAGGGAAAGCATATACGGTTTTCAAATTTGTTACAACGTACAATCTGGACATTGTGTCATGCATTTGTATTCAGCTCCCAGCAAACTGGCAAAAAGGTGTGTGAGAGGAGCTGCATAGATCCAAAGCTCAGGTGGGAGACATTTAACTAAAACTCTGTCTTTAATCTTAAAAGGCCTAAGTTTCAAATCATCGATAACACCTGGAAGTTTCAATGTCTAGCAAGTTATTTTCACAATTTACCATCCATTAAAAGACCGCCCCTCAGACGAATTTCGTTCCCTGCTGCAGCGGGGAGTGAAATTACCGTAATAACCCGATATTGGCTGGAAAGCGCAATGTCTCCCCTTTCAGAAACCGTTGGAATTTTTTGCAGATAGCGCAAAATGTGGCAGAATTACGGTACTGCAAATTTTGCTCCGTTCGGTCTGGAAACGTTAATGGAAGAAAGTGTCAAGAAGTTCTTTTTGCCACAAGCCGCGTAAAGAAACTGCTACGGTCAGATGAGATTAAAGTTGAACTTTTTTTTAGCATACATGTAAAACACAGCATCCCCTTGGTGAAACATGGTGGTGGCAGCATCATAATGTGGGAATGCTTTTCTCCAGCAGAGGCAAGAGAATCTGGTCAGAGTCGATGAGAAGACGACTGGAGCTAAATATTACAATCCTGTATGAAAACCGGTTGGAGGCTGCACATTGTGAAAGATACCAACTTGTAAATGTGTCTTTAAGCTATCCACATTTTCTATTCTTCTAGATTTCTCAGCCAAAAATAAGGCCACTGAAATTTGCTTGTATGGCACCGTTCATACACATTGCATTTCAGCGTACTTTGTAGAAAACAGTGGAAAAAACAACTACATTAGTACAAGAAATAAGAAATAAACAATAAAATGCATATTTAAGGGCTCTAAATAGTTAAGACCTGACAGACAACTCTGCACTGAAATGTATTTAGACTTGGGATCATTAGAGTTTAATTCTAAAATATATATTTTTAGAAAGCAGCTGTCCAATGATTTAGAAGATATTGGAGCTCTGGCAGCAACATTTGGAAAAATCTTTAGCTGCCTGATTGAATTTATGCAGAGACGGGTAAAGACACCATTAACATTACTTAATCTACTGTAAAACAAAAAAAAGCGTGCACTGGCTTTTCAGTGTGTTGGTTTTACAGGAAACCCCTAATTTTTGCAACGATTTTAAAATAACAATATGTGGTTGCTATGTTCCTGTCTACAGCCAAGCCTCTGGTATTTTCTAGATTCTTTAGTCACATTGAGACTAATATGCAAGCTAAAAATCACTGGTTATGTGGTGCCAGATATGTAAAGAACCCCACATATGATCAATCTTCAATCAGACGTAGAATTGACAGATTATACAAAGTGCTCCTGATCAGTCAAGGAAATCTTGAACTAATTTAGCTCAGCAGCAGAACTTTTTCACCCTTTTCCTAGATTGTTTTCCTGACTATCTGCGTTACAATCAGTTCTGTCAAGTACCAAAAATAAATAAATAAATCAAAGAAAAATGTACAAAGAATTCGTGTAGACACACTAACCTAAAAGCCTTCAAAGAGCAATTGAAATATATGTGCTGATTAAACTCACAGGCATTTTTGATGTATGGTTAGTTATGCAAGCTAAAACCAGAGCAAACTGCATCAGGCATCAGGCATTTTGGAACAACAGAGCTATTTGTCTTACAAAGTTATAATAAAAAATAAAAAAAAAACTCTGGTTAAATTTGGTACCAATTTTGATTTGGGAGATGATAAAGAAAATATTTTGATATTGGCGATGTGAGAAAAAGGGAAAGTTGTTCCTCAACTGAGTGAAATTTTACTAAGTATTCTGATAAAATAAATAGTCGAAAACTGTTTAAAATCCGGTTTGCCTTTTGGAGATGTAGAATACCAAAACAAGTGATCTCTAGTGCTCTTTTGACTAGCAGGTGCTAACAGAGAGAATGCGATCTTTATGTAGCTGTAGCTTATACTGTAGCATGAAGTGGTTTTCGGATAAGCCAGGGCGACGTAGATATTTTGGACATTAAAAATTCTGTGGTACTTCCCTCATGTGGGCCAAAACTAGTCCACATGAGTCCCACAGTGATGGGATTCACACAAGTGCCACTAGGATGTCTCAGTAACCCCATAATGTTACTTAATATCATGCTACACTATGCACCCTTTTTGTGCTACTGTACATTTCCCAATTGTTTTTTGATTAATTCTGCTAACAATTATGGACACTCAAAGACTCTGGACAGAACATTTGAGTTTTATCCATAGGTGTTTGGGGGGGGGAAAAGGAATAACAACAACCGTGGACAAAGGAAATCCTGTATAGATGCTTGACACACTATACAACACCAGGGTGCTTCAAAAAGGACACACACACATACTCCATGGACGTAACAGGGCACATTAATACCTTTGCTTCATACCAGTTTCCACACACCAAAGCAGATGGAGAGATACTAAACAGTGTCACTGCTTCATAGCCCACATTTTGCTCGTATCAAATCAGCTATATGCCAGATTTAAGCTGAAATAAAAATTGCTTAAAAAAATACTTCATTTTTTTCCCCATCTACAAATATAAAGATCTTGTCTACAAAACTGTACATTTTCTAATACTGTGTGATTATGGTTGTGTCTTTTCGGCTTCTGCGTATCTTTTATTTGTGGTGGAATTGATTTCTCGGTACATGGGGTCCCTGCCTGCTCCTTTCCTTAAAAAGAGCTCACTTTTCACACTTTCTTTGCCTTGAAGTTGCTCTTGTCTTTGAGCTGTTGACAAACTGCGTCACGCAGACGACTGTTTTTTGGATCTATTAGGAAACATAATGGCCCAGGCAGACGTGAGCATTTCCCTTTGCATTACAAATACCCTATGATAGCTTCTATCGTATTAGCATGATGGTGGCCCTTCGTAACAAGAGCGTCACGAGGCACTGAGGGATTTGTTTTATAGTCGGACATTTAGGGAGCAGCAATTTCATTGATTGTGTTCTCTCTTATTAAGTGTCCTCATTAGTATAATTTTTCTTTTTTTGCACTGTTCCAATTTAATCTTGATCGATGTATCCGTCTTTGAGAGCGATGTGAGCGTTGTCGGTGCGCTTGTGCTTTCTTGTTTGGAAGTCATGCATTTTTCAAGGAGATTTTGCAACGTTGCTACTGTTTCATCAAGCAGATAAAGCACTGGATTTAGAAGAAAGGATGCACGGAGGAAAAAAAAAAGTGGTAGTGGGGGGGGATGCGTCAGGCTCAAATGAGATTTCAAATCTCTTTTTAAGCTCTGAGCAATCACAGTGTGATGTTACAATCACCCTGTCTGAGCAGCGAGTGCAGAAAAATAAATCTTCCATGGAAAATGGACATTGATTGCGCTGCCATGCGGCTTGCCATTGTGCCTGTCGCTAACAATTATCAGACTCGAATCAAATGGACCCCGATTAAAGCACCGAAACTTATCGAGAGAGCAAGGAGACAAAACATGCTTGTTAAGTCTGTTTTGTTTGTTTTTTTCCCCCCAGGTATTGTGCCGCTGCTTGATGCAGTTTGGAGTTTTCTACAAGTTTTTCCTGCTTCATTAAAGCTATGATGCCAAAATTGGTATTTTACTACACACTAATCCTGCTAAATCCTGAATGCACCTTCTGTTATGCGATGGAAGAGCTGTGCACGGTGGAAAAACTAATTGCTCTCTCAAACATTTCTTCTACCGCCGTTCTAGTTCAATCGCTCAGATCATTAATGAGATTTAGATATCAGATGACGATGACCAGAGCAAATGTGATAATTTTGTTTGGGGGAAAAAAAAGATTTACAACATAACCTGACCCCAAATGTGAAAAAAGCTTTTGAGCTTTTAATTTGAATGTAACCCTAACCCTAAGCGTTTGGGATGACTGGGACTTTTTACCCACTCTTTTGTGCAGAATTGTTTTACTTCTTTGACAGTAACTAAGGTCAGATAATATTTCAGTTATGTCAGATTTAAGTCTTGAGTTTGAGTTTGAGTAGGCCACTCCACTTTTGTTCATTTTCTAGCTGGATTTGCTAGTGAGGCTAAGGTTCATAAATGGACTGAAGTTATCCTTAATAATTTTCAGCAAGAAAGCTAACTGCCTGGCTCCAACAGTACCACAAGTCCCCCACGAGTGACAAAGTAACCCCACTAGATGAAACGTTCCACTTATTTCCTGAAAAGTCTGGGGGAGTTCTGATATCTGGATTATGTGAGTCCAGCCCGTCCGTTTCGGTCAAATAAATTCGCCCATCCACACTAATTTTGCTGATTCTTTCAACCTGACCACTGATCCTACGCGAGGCGGGTAAACTCTGAAGTGTTTTGGATTTTATTCTGGGTTCTTTTGTGGCCTCCTGGATCAGTCATTGGTGGACCCGTTTTAGCTACCTGACAACTCACAGAAAGACTCACAACAGTGCCATGTTTTACCCATTTGTAGATAATGGTTCTCACAGAGCCATCTTCCTACTGCAGAGACTGAGACAATAATGATTTCGTACATTATCTGTCGTTGGATTTCTTTCACATGATGTGCTGCTCTTGGATCGCTTCGCCTACTTCAAATTGTCAAGTGATTTCTTGATTTTACAGGTCAGAGTAATTAATCCAGAGTGTGACTTGTGACATTGAACTCGGCTCTTCAAAAACATGTGGCTAATCACAGTTAATTTGTGACTTAACAAGGGGATGGCACCGCTGGTAGCACTATTTCTTTGCAGTAAGAAGTTTGCTCTCCCGATGCATTTGTGGGTTCTCACCAGATACTCCGGCTTCCTCCTACAGTCAAACATGACTGTCACGTCTATTGAATGCCTTTTTACATATTTTTCTGTCCTGTGTCGCCCTGTGATTGATTAGGAACCGCTCCAATGGCGACTGGGCACCACCCCACAATGCTGGACAGTTACTTTTTATAACTTTTTCCAAACGGTCAGGGGGTTTTTTGGCCTTAATTAATGAAGTTCTCAATTGAGTAGCTACTTGGGGTGTCTTTGTACACAATTACAAATGGTTTTGATGTCCTCACATGTTTAAGTGGGGCAAAACAGAAAGAATCTTTAGGAGGGCAAGTGCCTTTTCACAGCACTTTAAGTCCAAAATGGAAAAATGTGTCCTTTGTTCAATAAAGATAAGTTATAAGATCATTAAATGCTTCCATAAAAAAGTGCTGAAAATGTGTGTACGCAAAGTGATACTACTTGGGTACCTCATATGGTCAGTGCATTAGGGATGAGATGCTTTGAGAAGTTTATAAAATGACGTGGCAATAAATCCACACGAATGACTAAGTTATAATTCAAAAGGAGCACAAGTCCTGGTATGTGTTTGGAAAACAATAATTACCAGCACCTATTAAATGTTGAGCAATTTAATAGGTGATTAAATTAAATTTCCCTAGCAAACATTAAATTTGCTAGGGAAACTTAATGTGCACCATTTGTTTTATCGCACAGACGCATTTCATGTATTATTGCTTTTGCATCAATAAATTTAGCGCCGGCTCCCTTTCCCCCCCCCCAGCAGTAAACGCATCTATTTGTCAGAACCGTGCATCGTGAGAACTGATATAAAGCTAACATTCATAAAGTTTTTTTTTTGTTGTTTTTTTTTTCCGAGCACACGGTGGGAGACGGATGGAGGGTTTTTAGTCTAAACGTTCCACTGGGAGCAGCGGTGGAGTGCTGCTGCTGCTCAGAGGGTGATTCTGCTGGAGGCAGTCTGACAAGCAAGCTCAACACACACACACATGCATGCATGCATGCGCTTTTAGAGGAACAAAAAAGAAATCCACTCATTTACTCTGTTTCTCTTCAACATAGACATTCGCAAATGCCAACCGACCTTCCACTCCCCGTCAGCTTTCATGTTGAAAATCGATGGCTGCAGAAGCCAAGAAGGACAGGGCAGTTGTGGAAAAATAAAGAAATCAATGCAGACTTATTAACTGAGCAGCGTTTCCTTTACTATACTCACACGGAAAAGGAAAAAAAAATAAATTATGTGTGGGCGCGTGTGTTTGACTCGTAGGTGAATGATGACGGTTCTGCTGGTTTTAGACACGAACCTTGAGCGCATACGTGTGTGTGTGTGTGCGTGCGTGTGTGTGTGTGTGTGTCCCCTCCCCTGGATGTGGGTGGCCGGCGTTTGTGCACAACTGCTACTTTGTAGGCGTGTCATGCATGCGCGAGAGAGCGCGTGCGCGGTTTTGCGCACCGAGACAATCTCTCAAAGTCGGTGTGTTATTCTTGGGTTAGTGCCGCGCAGTCGGGTTAGTGGCTTGGCCTCGGTCTATTTGTGGACAAAAGAATGCTCTAAGACAAATGATTTAGCACCTGTCAGTCAGAGAAGAAGGATGGGAGATGAGAAAAGGCAGAGGTCAGCGACTCAGGAAGGGAAAATGATCTTTCAGAGAATTGTTGAAGGGGGGGGAAATAGAGCAGAAGTGGAGCAAAGAGATGAAGTTGTGGGTGGGGGGGATAAAAAGCTGGAGTGAAGAAGAATTTAGCAATTTAGCTGTGGGTCATCAGATAGCTGGAGTGCTTGGAAGACATTTTCCGTGGGAAATGACAGCCTCTATTCCTGCAGAGTTGTTTGCCTAACAGCGGCTCGCGGGAGCCCGGGCTGGCCTTCGGGCCCTGTGAGCAGACCTTCCCTCATCACAGGAGTTACCATAACAACAGATGAGGTCGACCTGTACGGGTGGCAGCGCAGGGATGTGAACTTTGTTTCAGCCTCCAGCTCTTCAGCTGTCTGCATCGCTTCCGACACGCCGACACCCACCTTTTCCCAGATAACAATCATCACGGAAAGATGCGGGAACATGTTTTTTTTTTTTTTGCTGGGGAATGTTTGGCCGAGAGTGAGGCTGTGATTGCTCAGAGGAGAACGGTTTGTTTGGAGTGAGAAAATAAAACATGTCGAGAATAAGAGTGCCGAATGTAATCTTCAGAAATATCTGAAAAAACAAACCCTGGGGAGAAGTGTTTGCAGAAGCATTTCGGGACTCAGGGTGATGGAGGTAAATCTTGACAGGCGCGCGCCTTGATTTGATTTCCTTTTTGCCATCCGCTGACTGACGTCTGGCATCGCAGACCCTTTGCAGCTGCTCGCGTTTGACAGCCTGATCTGTGTACACAACATTAAGCTTTAATCATCCAATTTACACATTTTAAACTCACTGGCAACTGCGATTTATTGCTGGCCCGGTTCGTTCTCCAGTAAACAAAGCACCCACCTTCTATGAAACCGTCGTCGGCGCCTGGAGCGGCTTAGCTAACAAGCATCTGATTGTGCAGATTACCGCATGTTCCGCGGAGGATTACTCAGCTTCAAATGAACAAATTGACCTTCCAGTAAAAATCTAAAAGTGGGTCGAGAACAGATACTTGACGCTTTATCTAAAACATCTGGACCCATTTCGCGCTGGAGAAAAACTCTGGGCAGCGTTGTTTCAAAAAAGTCTCCGTTTTCGTTTGCCGATCCTGGTCACGCCGTCAGTCCTGCTCGCATCCCATCAGGCTGTCATCACACTGTTTTTTTTATCAGCAAAGCGATTGTCAATCAGGGGGCTTTTTTTCTTTTTCCTCTAATGAAAGAACGCAGAAGAGACGTTGTGTTTTCTCTAAATGGCAGGGTGTCATTTGCGTTTAAGTCGGGGAGCCATACATCTGTTATATGCAACTTGCGACACCTTTTCCAATTTTTTTGTCACATTAACGTTACAAATTGTGCCGTTCTGTTTCACTGGATTTGTGACACAAGGTATTCAAAGTATTCAAGCGTTGCAGACATTTCTATCTGGGTTCCTGAAGTCAAAATTTTGAGATCGGCAACCAAGTTTACCATTAAAACTCAAGCTAGCATCCCTGTCCTTGCTGAAAAAAGGCAGCCTAGACTTCAGCATGATGTTGCCATCACCATGCTTCAAAATGTGCACCGTTATTTTTCTGCTAAAAGAGTCAGAGGTTCTCATCTGATCAGAGCATCTCCTCCATGTGATCTTTGGCTCCTAAATTAAGTTGCAAAACAGACTTTTAATACTTTTAACAATGACTTTCTTCTTGTGCCTTTTCAATAAAAGCCGTAGCTAGTGAACCCGTCAAAAGGGTATCACACCTGACAAAACAGGAGTCTCTTTGCCCCTTCTTTCCCAGTCTACCAGATGAGGCAGGGTAGGTGGGCAACGTATTGTTCCAAACTTTAGCTGATTGGATCAAAGTGGGCTTGGTTACAAGTTGAAAGCTTGTGATACTGTTTATAACCTAACCCTAATTCAAGCTTCTCCACAACATCCTACCTTATACAGTAAACACCTTACCTGAATGCTGTGGTCCTTGGACTCCATGATTCTGGTTGTTCACCAATATTTCCTAACAAGAGCCACTTGTTCTCTCAATGCACTTCTTGGGAAACATCCTAAAACCAAGATTTATTTAGCAGCGTCAGGCTAACGGTGCGATAAGACCAATGCACACACTGGAGTATAGATTTATGGCCTGACCCAGACCCAACATTCAGGCCAGGTTGGGCCAAAACTATTTGCTTGATGGTTCGGATAGGCTTGTGCTTCTGCGTTTAATTAGCTTACACAATGCATACAGCACAGAACAAACTAAATTAAAGCACACGGCACAACAAATGCGCATGCAGAAACACCCTGCTCCTCTCCTATCAGTCACACATCACAAATGATTTGCACTTGATTCACCCTGTGGTTACAACAAGCAACTACATAGAACATATAAAACGTTACGGTGCACCATTCAGGGCTTTCGTGGCATTGCAGCTCTCTTTCCTTCAAACCCAAGTCAAACTTATTTAGACAATGCCGCACTGTAAGAAGCAACAATATTACAGACCAGCACCTTGCTCGCCAGTCAGTTTTCATGTCCTCGGTCCCTAGCAATGAAACACATGCTTTCTCTCTCCATGCTGGAGAAGAGACATCACACCCCCCTTTTGTTAATAAGTGAGCCACCAGTGACAGAAGAGCTTATGTAGGTCACATTGTATTAATCTGGCTGGCTATCCTCGCAAATGTGCTCCAAATCAAATGTGCCACATTAAAATCCAGTTCATTGCTGATTGGCTCAATAATGCCGTACGGCTGCACAGGGAATTACTTCTCAGCCACTAAGACTAAGACTTCCGACTTGCTTTTATGCTTAGGCATTACATTACTGGTCTGGATTAAAGCATTGCAAATGGGACATGCTTATATCAATCTGGCGGAGCAGCTCAGGCACTAAATATTAATAAGTGGCCGTTTATTTCAGGCGCAGGGCCTTTTTATCACTTGACTTAAACAAGGTCTGTGGATATCCCTGTAATTAATAAAGCAGGATATCAAGTGATCTAGAGCTGGCCGTGGATTTGTGAGTCATCTGGGCAACACGGCGGCCTTAAACAAACCAGAGATTCTGCATGTAAGACAAACTTAACAGGATTAGAAGACGCCGCACGGGCTCACATAACTCATTTATGATAATACGAGAGTTTAGATCGGAGCGGGGAGACGGTGTGCAGCTCAGCCGGAAGAAACTTCTTCCACCCTCCATCGGTGCAGCAGCAGCAGCACCAGCGCAGTGTGACATTTTCAACGTGTATTATATCTCCAGCAGCGCTGTACCTTCATGCTGTCTGCAGTCGAGGAACGATTGCATATGCTTCAAGGCTGCGTGTTATTGCGGAGGGAGTATATGAGGCCGTTTTGATGTGAGCAGTCAGACAGAACAATAAACTCCTTCCAGGCAGTACAGGAATAAAAAATAATTAAAAAAAAAAGAAAGAAAGAAAGAAAGCAGTGCACGGATGAGTTGCTCAGTGATGAGTTCATATCAAAGGGATGTATCGCCGCGAGGTGCGCCACGCGGCCAACCCTGATGGTCATGATCAGATCATGTTTACCTCGTGGGATTTGCTTCGAGGCGGTGAAGGTGGCTTCGGAGATTATGGAGCTCGACTGCGCGTCCGCACTTCCCTCGCTTCACCTACGTATGAATGTGCTGGGAAGACACAGACGGAGCTGCTGAAAGATTGGGTTTGTGTATGAGTTAAAAACAGAGCGAGGTCCTTGAGGCAAACTGCACATCTTTTATCACATCTTTAATTTATTGAAGCCTATAATAGAAGCTGCTGCAATACTGAATAGTAATCAGCCTGGGGATGAGGAGACATGCTTAACTTCTCTTGCCTTTTTTTTTATTTTTTATCTTTTTCTAAATCCTCCCTTGCTATTTGACAATCATCTCCTTATTCAATACATCTGCAGCCCTAGATATTGTCTGTTATGAGAGTATATTGCAGCATTGGACCAAAAGGTTTGTTCTTGTGCTTGCATTTTGTCTTCCCCTACTTAGGATTTGTCTCTGAAGGGGCGTTGTGCCACTGCCATGACCCTCCTGTGGTTCTCCGGACTCACCCTGATCATCTCAGCCCTCATCCCTCTTCGGTCCCTGGGCTGCCCCTATGGATGTCGCTGCTACAGCCTTACAGTGGAGTGTGGATCGCTGGGGATCAAGGAAATCCCACAGGGTGCTCCCTCCATCACGGAGGTCAGTTGACCAGCCGGTTAAAAGTTAGAGACTCCAGCCATGCGTAGAGGTGGTTTGCAGGTGCCTTCCCACTGCACCCTTTCATATCACCCTGAAGTGATCGTGGTTAATCAATTCATTGTGACCCTCTTTGACGCAAGCCTGAGGGAGGGACTGCACCGGCGGCTGCGTAATTATTCATCCTTCCTCAGAAAGTGACTCTCGCACACCCACTGATCGCCTGTTAAGAAGATGTTTAACATTACACCGTCTTTTCCTACAAGGTTCAGGCCCTCCAACATTACCGCAGCTCATGAATATTGATGAAAAGCAAGTCTCGCATAAATTGTTCCATTAACCTCAATCAGCAGGTCTATCTCGTCGATCATAGCTCACCTCGACGCACGGCGAAGTCGCATTAGCAATCAGGCGGGCGCCCGTGGATTGTGGATTAAAACTTGCAAAGCACTTCTCATGAAGACCAAATCAATCAAGTGCTTCTGCAGGTCCCTGCAATGTTTAACAAAAGAAACAACAAAAACGGGCGAAGTGCCACTACATCGGTTTATTGTCCTGATCCTTGACCAGCTAATTCCTTTTGGTATTTGTCAATATTCTTGTGAAGCTCTGCAAAGCACAGGAAAATACGTTGCCTTGCAAAACTGCTTACTCCGCTAACCTTTGCACATCTTGATCACTCGTTTTCTGTATCTCTGTCCTGTTTTACAAAGACGATCTTCCTCCAGGACAACGCCATAGTACAGATTCGTCTTCAGGATCTGAATCGCCTGAGAAGCCTCCATTATCTGTACCTCCAGAACAACAGCATCTCGGCACTGGAACCTGGGGCCTTTCTCAACCAGGTGCAGCTGCTGGAGTTGGCTCTCAATGGAAACCTCATCCACCTGGTCACGCCTGACATGTTCCGGGGTCTGGAGCACCTCCGCATCCTCTACCTTGCCGGCAACCAGATCACTCGCATCCAAGACCACACTTTCAGGGGATTGCAGGTTCGGTCGGATTATTAGGAAAGATAAAGATGTTTGAGTTTAGATGTCAACAAATTAAACTCAGGATGACTTTTTCTGGATAAAGTAGAACATCTACAATAAATTGAGTCTGATGTGCCTTGCTAAGCTTTATCTTACTCCGACTGCGGTAAAGATCGACTCAGCTGCAGGTTTTACTACCCGTCGGCATTTGACAACCGTTTTCCGCACCTGTCTTTCTGTTTGCTTTATGTCTTTCTTTTATGTGCAGCGCCTGCAGGAACTGCACCTGCAGGAAAACAGCATAGAGTTGCTGGCCGAACACGCTCTGTCTGGCTTATCGTCTCTAGCTCTGCTGGACCTCAGCAGGAATCATCTCCGCACGTTGGGAGCCTCATTCCTCAAACCCCTCGTCAGCCTGCAAGTCCTCCGTATCACAGGTTAAATCATATTGTATTTTATATTACTGTCATGAAGTCCCATAAAATCTAAACTCCCCTGAATCATTAAAACATATTTTATGTCAGAATATTAAAGAATTGCGACGGACTGGCGACCTGTCCAGGGTGAACCCCGGTAGCTGGAGAGGCACCAGCACCTCCCGACCCCATTAGGGACAAGGGTGAACAGAAAATGGATGGATGGATGGATATTAAAGAATTAACACCACATTTAGCAAAGCACTGAGAGTTGCTCCCAATCTTTTTATAAAAAGAAATACTGACTTATGTTAGAGAAAATGAAGAGCCCTTCAAATTTTTGCGTATTAACGAAATTCACCCAACCAAAGTCTTGCTTTTAAAAACGGTGCTTCAAGACACCATCGTAGAGTGCATATTGACGAAATATCCAATTAAAGGAAGGTTGGTGCCGAGGCCAATTAGGAAGCCAGAACATTCCAACCAGCTGTGGGACTTCTTCCTCTCGCACCTTTTGTAAAGGCCGACCATTTCTAAAACTTTCTCAAACCAGCGCTGTGACATTCACTCCTAGTTGTGGCAGTAATTGGTCAGCTGTGCACAGGTGACACAGGAGTGTGGGACTTAACTACTCTACTTCATTTAGGTCCCGACACATTTTATGTTTTCCAGCATGTGACAGTTGGGATTTTATTATACCTTAAAGTGTGGTTTTCAGTGCGACGGTGTGGATTTACGACATGACTGGTCATCTTGTATTTGCAACCAAAAGAACTCAGTTTTGATATTAGTCAGGTATTTTCAGGACTTATGGGAAATATTGGAATAGAAATGCTCAAAAGTCGAATATAATTTGAAAAATTGCATGTTTTTAATAGAAGCTAGATCACTATTTCCATTTTCTTGCGTTCTCATACCCGTATCGGCCATTTGACTCTTCTAAAATATGACTGGTTATAAATTCTGATCAAATCAAAATGACTCAGCAACATTGTGCCGGAAGATGTTTTTACTGCAGTAATACAACCCCATTTCTTGATCACTGACTTTCACTAAAATGCAGAAAAGTGCTTTAAAATGACAAAGGGATGAAATGACATTAATCCTACACTGTGCTCCGTATCGTTTAAGTAGGGCATAAATTGCTAAAAAAAAAATAAATAAAAATTTTAGTCCAATATGATTTTTTTTTACAGGAAAGGGATAGAGTTTGGCAGTTTCCAGTGGAAAGGCCTCGGAAAGCCTAAAGCAGTGGCAGTTTTTGATCAGGGCCATATGGCTCACCACTCTGGGTGTCCCTTGGGGGCGGCACAAAAATGGCTTTATTTCAATTTGCTCCCAGAATAACTTTTAGATCGCCAACTCACTTGTTCTGTGAATGAGGTGTGAGAGCTGCATTGTGTTGTTCGCTTTTTAAGTACTCCCAATTACACAGTTGCTCCAACAAAACTGGATTCGATCTTGTCTAGTTCAAAATCTAAGTGTCTAGTCTGGACTTTAGTGTTTCACATCAAATAGGGATTTTTAAAAAAACTGTTCTGGAAACGGAGAATCTCTGATGTTCGTGCCAAACCCCCAGCTGTGCGCAAGTTCTCTTTGACGTGCTTAAGACTGCGTATGTTCTCGTCTGAAGAAAACAAATCCGACCTCTGGTGTTTATCTCATCGTATCTTAAACATCTCTTGATGCGTTAGGTTGCGTCTTGCATGTGAGAATTTCTAGATTTTTATATTTGCTCTTTGCATTACTTACAAATGGGAAAAAACCCATTAAAAATTCATCTTACAAAGTTATTTACAGACAGGAATGTACTTTTCCAGTATTTTCGAATGAGATATAATAAACAAACATATATAAAATATATATGTTTTGAAAATACCCTCACATTACAGTTGATTTAATTCTCAATGATATATGTACATAGGGAGCTAATATCTAATGGAGGTGTTACACTGTGATTGCAGATTGTTGCAAAAACAGCCCAGTTAGCCTTCTGTTATTCAGGATTTGTAGTTTTGAAGCAGTGTTTTAATAATTAGGACCAAGTAAAGAGGTCTCAAAATGAATTTGTGTCAAAAAAATGGACCGTCTCCAAATATCCCTGGTGAAAGTGTCGGTGAGGGAAATCTAGCACTTCGGAATTTAAAAAAAAAAAAAAAAAAGTGCACTTTTGCCAAGTGCTTGTGTGCACTTGGTTTGCTTTGCTGTAAACTGTCAGGCAAAAATCCTACAGGCTCTCATTTTTGGATTAGGGAAATAGTATTTTGTTCCAATGCAGCTTTCTTCAAACCACACACCCCACAGAACAGGAGAGAAGAGCAGAGTCAAGTGCGTCTGGATGCTCCCTAAAATAAAATTTAAAAAAAAAGGTTGGATGTGTGTTTCAGCAAACTCAAAAAAAACCCATTTAGGTTAAAAACAAGTCAGTTTAAAATTATTTTGCTGACCTGCTTCTAAGTAAAGTATTGAATCATCCAACACTAATAAAATAAAAGTGGTTGGTATGTAGTAGAAAAGGACCCGAGTGCATGTCAAACTAAACACAGGGAATGAGTTGAAGATGAAAAAACAAAAACAAATCGAAACAAATAACACGAAAATGATCAAAACATAAATATAATTCTAAAAAAATTAGACAACTATCACCATCTACAATAACCCTTTGAAGAATTTGAATTGGTATGAGTTACAACAACTTTTAATTTCCCTTTGGGATCAAAGCATATTTGAACTTAACTGAATTGAAATGGAAAATATATAAATTTTATTGAATTTTGCTTTAAAAAATTGTTTTTAAATTAAAATCAAAATAACCTCATAATGTCTGATAACAATTACCAGACATTATAATTGCTACCACAGTTATAACAGTGTGGCTTGTTGAAACCGTGTAGATGTTAAAAATTAGCTTGCCAACTACTTACCAGGTAATGTGCTTCAATTAAGTAATCTAGTTCTGTAGTGTCATTAATTAATGTCAGTAACACAACCCACTGTCATTAACATTACTAAACATGATGTTATTGCATAATGCAGAATCCTACGATTCCTTTGTTGTATGTGGTCGTCTGATTGGGCCAAATGGTAGCATGTGAAGAATGATGAGGCTCCTTCAGGTTTTCTCTCTAGTCCAACAAATTGGGTCGCAATGTTTGTATGTGATATTTGATGAAAACTACCCAATATCTGTTTTAACATCATGAACCTATAGTTTGGGTTGAGGAAATGACGAAGCGAGTTTAAAATAAAAAAGCAAATAAATAAAAAATGTATTTGTACTTTCGGTCATCTGGATGCATTGTGATCAAATTCAAGAACGTCAAGAAATTAAGAAATAATATCATTTAGAATTCCAAACATGACTTCAAAACCACTCTTTGTGTAATTTGCAATTTTGTCATCCTGTCCCGTTCTTTCAGAGAACCCGTGGCGTTGTGATTGCGCTCTCGGGTGGCTAAGAACATGGATTGGCGAAGATGGACAGCGTTTGCTAAGTTCGGCAGAGCAGCGTCGCTTGATGTGTGCAGAACCCCCTCGTCTTTCCCACCTTAGCCTGGCAGAGGTTGCTCCGAACAGCCTGGTGTGTATTCCGCCTGTGGTACAACTGGAGCCCAACCACCTGACTGTGCGACTCGGCGAGAGCCTCCGAGTGTCCTGCCAGGCCTCCGGATACCCACAGCCTCAGGTGACGTGGAAAAAAGCTTCCCATGGCAAGGCCCAGTTATCACCTCGAGGTCTTTTTCAAGAGCTGGGACCCAACGGGGAGTTGTTCCGGCCAGGGCCGGGCGGAGTGGTGACAGCCCTGCCTAGCACCGGGGGGATCAAGGTGGGAGGCACCGAAGGAATCCAGGGACTTGTGCGAGGGGCCGAGGAGGGCGGTGAAAGAGATAGCTTTGATCCGGACATGGGCAGCGGCATGCTGTTCCTCAGTAATGTGACTGTAGCACATGCCGGGCGCTATGAATGTGAGGCCTGGAACCCGGGTGGAGTGGCGAGGGTTACATTTCACCTGGCTGTCAACATGTCTTCTTCCTCGTACTCATCCCAGCTCTGGCCTCGATTGAACACACACTCCTACATTTCGTCGTCGTCCAGCTCCTTCTATCAGCCAGAAGTTCTGGATGTTAGCCAGGAGCCCTTGTACGAGCAGGACAGCATGGACTTCAGCGCTCTGGGTCCAGCCACGCAGACCGCCATCGCTATTGGGATCTCCCTGCTGGCTCTCACTGCTGTTCTTCTCCTGATTATGATTTACACTCGTCACCAGCAGTATCAAAAAGAGGACAATGGTTCCTACTGCACCAGCAAAGAGGAGAGCATCCTTTACGTGAATGACTACTCTGACGGACCAACAACCTTTGCTCAACTGGAGGAGTACCGCGATGATCACGGCCATGAGATGTATGTCCTCGACCGAACCAAGCCCGTCATGGGCTCCGCTTCATCCAGGTGTCCTATGATGAGCGGCTTTGTCCAGCAGAAGGGAATGAAAGAAGCTCTCCTGGAACACGAAATGGTCCAGACACTGACTAGATCGGGGGGGCTGGGGTTTCACAGAAGCCCGACTGAAGGTGGCGAGGGCCCGCTAACGGCAGATCCAGAAGAACTGCTTCTCAGCCAGAGCCTTCTGTTTGGCTCACAGGTTGCCTACGAGATCCACTGCTGAAGCATCTTTAATGGGTGAAAGTAAACGTCAAAGGACTTAAAGACATTACCAATCATCTTGTAAGAAATTAAAGCATCAGATTATTATCTGACCTTCGACAAAGAAGAGACACTCAGATAGTGATTGCAGAGGGAGAACTGGATTGCTTCCAGCTTTCCAATTACCCGCTTCTAATTGATTGTGTGACAAAAAGATGTGTTCGAGGACTGGACAGAGGGAATTACAGAGAAAATAACAATTGACCAATGGTTTCAGTCTCCAAATAAACCCTTTAAGGGTAATTACAAGTGGCCAGAAGTCTATATTGCAGTTAAACTAAATCCCCCCCAAACTGTGCAGTGTATGGTTGTAACAATTGTCAGTGGTTGGTAATGAATATGTTCTATCAATGTTTTTCTTTGTTTTATTTTAAATGTTTTGTCTCCAGGTATGTTGACGTTGATTTCGTGTGAAGTAGAGCTGTTTTGTGGACCCTGTCACAAATTTCATTAGAATTAGATCAACAACAATGTTTCCCAAGATGGAGAATCTGTAAAGGCTGTAAAATATTTCATGATTACACTGGCGGCAGAGGCAAGCTTTTGTGGGAAACAAAAGTAAATAGAAACAAACTTTGTCTCGTAATGGAACTTTTTATGACATTCTAGATGCATCGTCTAATCATCCATTAGATGATCCATCTAGTGGATGATGCATCGTCAGTGTGTAGCCAGAGGGAATTCAAAGGGTCCAACAAATTTAGCAAAAGTCAGAGTTCTCAACGTTTGCATCACTTCACCGTAGGCTTTTGTCTTTTGAACATGTCTTGTGTTTTCTTTATTGATGCCATTAACCCCAAAACAGGCGTATGATCTGGAATAATATTTGGAGGTCTTAAAACACAACAAAATATGTGGACCTCACACAACAAAACCAAAGACAATATTTTATACGAAAAAACGACAACACAGGAATAAAAGCCTCTTGCAACAAAACAATTCATAGGAACCGTGGGTCAATTTGCACATCCATTTTGGGGCACACTGATGACTTCAAGTAGCTTTCCCTGATCTTCAGTCACATTTCAGAAGATCATAAGTCAAGCAGAAGCATAACCCAAAATTAAATAAACTGTGGGATTACATTTAGCTACATGTGAGCTTACAGGCTATGATTATTTGTCTAGATTGTCTAATTGATGTTGACTGGTTAATCATGGCACATTCAAATTCATTTGTTTTCAGATAGAAACACAAGTAGAAGTAGAGAATTTGAAAAAAAGTATTTGTTTCCTTTAAGATTTGTTCTGGTTTAGCTTTATTTTCCCCCCCACACATAAAAGTCTAGCCCAAACCAACTTAGCTATACATGAAAATTAATGATTTAACAGTGATCAGCCACATGTTTTTCTTTTTTTAACCATTCACCCTCAGTGAAAGTAGACCAAAATACCTAAAAGAAAACCCACACAGATTAGAATAAAGTCACAGACTTCAAAATTACTTCAAGAGCGTGTCAACGGCTCATCTAGGAGGTCATGGAAGAACCTAGAACAACATCTAACGCTCTGCAGACTTCACTTGAAGTTGTGTTTTCTGATGTCATATTCTGTTATAGTTCCCCTCTGTGTAAAGGGGATGTCATAAAGCCGTGAGCTTTTTGAAAATACAAAGAAAAATCATAGAGTGACACATACACCATCTGTTCTAGCTGACTGTAGCCTTTAAAACGAACTCAACTTGAAAATGTTCACATCCGATTGACAGAGAGCTATGATATTAAAAGTGTACAGTTTCAGAACAGACCTTTATATAAAACCCAATGATAAAAATAAAATCATGTTTGAAAAAAAACTTAGATAAGCATTTTGGTAACTCTTTATTTGATGGGTTGTGAAAGAGACTGTCATAACATCGTCATGAACATGACACAACACCGTCATAAACATGACGCAACACGTCATAAACATGACACAACACCTGTCATAAACATGACACAACACCGTCATAAACATGACACAACACCTGTCATAAACATGACACAACACCTGTCATTAACATGACACAACACGTCATGAACATGACACAACACCTGTCATAAACATGACACAACACCTGTCATAAACATGACACAACACCTGTCATAAACATGACACAACACGTCATGAACATGACACAACACATGTCATAAACATGACACAACACGTCTTGGACATGACACAACACATGTCATAAACATGACACAACACGTCATGAACATGACACAACACCTGTCATAAACATGACACAACACCTGTCATAAACATGACACAACACCTGTCATAAACATGACACAACACGTCATGAACATGACACAACACATGTCATAAACATGACACAACACGTCTTGGACATGACACAACACACGTCATGAACATGACACAACACGTCATAAACATGACACAACACATGTCATAAACATGAGTAAGTCTTCATGAATATTCATGTCTGTTGTCATAAAGTGTCATTAGGTAAATCATGACACTTTTAATACAAAGTTGACATTATTCAAAATGTCTTTGTTATGACAACTTGACATTAACCAAGAAATTATGATCTGACATAAATTTGTTATAAAAGTATTACTGATTAATTTTTAATTTTAATAACATAAAGCTACATGACTTTTAAAGTTTAATCAGAAAGACATTTTGAATAATGTCAACTTTGTATTAAAAGTGTCATGATTTACCTAATGACACTTTATGACAACAGTCATGAATATTCATGAAGACTTACTCATGTTTATGACATGTGTTGTGTCATGTTTATGACATGTGTTGTGTCATGTTTATGACGGTGTTGTGTCATGTTTATGACATGTGTTATGTCATGTGTATTACATGTGTCATACACATAGCACATGTGTATGACGGTGTCATGACAGTCTCTTTCACAACCCGTCAAATAAAGTGTTGCCAGAATTTTGCTGAACAAGCTCAACCACAGAGATCACATCTGGAGAAAATACAATAAATCACATTATGTATTTTGTTATGTTGTTCTGCTTCCTGATGTAATATTTTATTTATACAAATTTTTTTTAAATGCTTACCATTTTTGTCGTGTTTTCATTGCTTTTGATGTTGTGCACATCAAAGCCACTTTGACTAAAATTGTGTTTAAAAAACAACTTACCTGCTAACACCAGACTGTGACAACTAACTGAATGTGAATACTGTACATTAAGTTTCCTATTTGTATACATTAAAATGTCTCAAAACGAGTCTTTGTTTGTCCTGCTTTCTGATCATTTCAACGCAGCGATTGTGGGTGTTTCTTGAGCACGGCTTTGAGACTTGATACATTTATGTCTTGTTACTGTTCAACTCGTGACACATAGCAAGTCCGAGTGAGCAACACTCTGTGAAAACGGGTTTCTAAAGAGAGAGGCCCTTGTTGTCAGTAATTGTGTTGTTCAGTCTAAGAGGTCTACAGTTCATACGCATCCTTCGCTGCAAAGTACTCTGGTTCGAGATGTGCTTTCAGAACTACTTGCAGAATAAGATAGATTGGTGCTATTGAAAATGTGTTTCACGCAGTCAAAAAAAAAAGAAAAAAAAAAAAGTCGTCTTCGCCTTGCACAAAGACCAAATGTTGTATTGATTCTGAGTCAAATGCATGTCGATATTTTTTTTCCAAAGGGCTGCTATTTCAGAATTTTATCATTAAACACTGCAGGACAAGAGCATGATGTCTAATGTATGGAGCAGAACACCGCCGTAGCTTGTTTGTGCAGACTGTCATTTCAATAGTATGTGAGGAAAGTTTCTATTGCCAAGAACTTTTACATAATATTCTGTCAATTTAAAAAAAAAAAAATTAAAAAAGCTTCAACTTTTTTAATTTTTAATCAACAAACGTTGATGTCAGATTATTTCTACTAAGGAGTGCAACATTTTTTCCCCCAGCAAGTTTTCTTATGGATGCTCAATATTTGATTGATTATGAGAAATATCTCCTGATTTAGTATTCACAGTGAGATGCAGTCCATCAGAAAGGCAAATAAACAACTTGTAGTTTGTACTTGGGACATCAACTAAGAATCTGATTACACTCAACTCTCTCCTATTCCCCCATTTGCTGTCATTCATGGCCATCAGCTGCCAAAAAAAATTGAAATGGAAGTTATGTGTGTTGTCTTTTCTTGTAAACTGAATGTATCATTACCCTCCTTGTATTTAGTGCATGGAAGCCCCATTTCATCTGTTAAAATTAAAATATTACATTATTCATGACTTAGCTACAGGGTTTCCCTCAGTGAAACATCAGCCTGGCGGGCCACCAAGCTTTACTTGTGCACCCACCAGGCTAAGCATTACTTATTTGAAATGTTTTGTATTTTTTAAGACTTTATAGTTGGTGTTCATGTATTACCCCTCAATCTCTCAACAACACATCATTATCAAGTCATAGTTTCACATTTCTTGCCAACTGTAAACGTTTTTTAACTCAAAAACACGACGGGCCGCTGGATGAATGACTCCCCTGGCACCAGGCTTAGCAAGCTTTCTGGGGGAAACCTTGAGCTAACTTACGGAAAGCAGTAAAGAAAAAGAAAATGGCAATTTTGCCTGTGTATGCAGGCAAAATCGCCATTTTTGCCCTCATAAATGGTGATTAACCTTTGGACACTTATCCAAAGGTTAAGATTTGGATAAGTGTCACCTTTATTTATAACTGATTCTGTAATTCTGTTTGGTAAATTTCTGTCGTTCTGTTGGGGGAAGATTTTTGCTTTTTGAGACTACAACTTTGATTCGACTGGGTGCTCTCGAACAACTTTTGTGGACAATGCTTTTCACTGGAATAAGACATGTACTTTGAAACATATGAAAATCTGATTCAAAAACCAGTTAGATAACGCTACAGTGAAATAAAACCAGCATACCGTACATACAAGACAAAACCCGCCACAAAACACGACGCACAAAAAGACGTGACAATCTCAAAACCCATCTGAACATCTCTCTCTCACGGCTCGCATGCATTCACGTCCTCTAGCACAACAGATGCAAACGCTTCTATTCAGGTCATCCATGAAGGCTATGGATTTCTTTTGTGTGCAATAATATAATTCTCATTCTATGTTATTGCATGTCCCGACTGAGCCCAATGGTTGTCATGGGCACAATGGATTCGATTCTTGTAAGCAAGCAGACTAATGCTGCTGTCACAGAGTGGGTGGACAAGAACGACACAGCCAAAGAAGAAAGAGAGAGAAAAAACAGAAAAGTACAACAATGCTGCAGTTAAAATATTGTTGAATTCTTTTCCCCATGATTTTCCATTCTCTTCTCCTTTGTCAGGCAGAAAGAGCGGTAGAAAAGAATCACATCACTTCAGAGAGCAGTGTGAGAACTAGCATTTTCACACATGCTAAAAGCATTTTGGTTAAGTAGCACAGAGCATAATTAACCTTTTCCGAAATCAAGTGGCACTTTGTCATAAAACCTGCACAAGCCATGTTGAAAGCCCATTGTAAAGCCCTAAAAACTGAATACATCCGATAAGATTGAAGAGGTGCCTTTTTTTTTTTTCTTTTCTTTTTTTTTTTTTGGTCAAGGACAGCTTTGAAGTTCAGCGTCGCTTCTTTGAATGCACTTTTAAAGAGCACGTGTAAGGATGCCGAACGTTTTAGCATCACGATATACTCTGCGAAAGCCTTTATCGCCGCGGGAGGTTTCCGTCTATTCGAATTTGATTTCTCTCTCTTGTTTTATTTTTTATTTTTTTACATCCAAGGCAGCCCGTGATCCCATCAATCACCATGCGCAGAGAGGATGCAACAAAGCAGGGAGAGTTCACGGTTCACATACAGATGCTGCTCTCCTTTTCTCTCTCTTTTTTTCCTCCCCTCTGGTTTCTTTCAAGCATCGGCCCTCGTTTTTCTATGAACTTGGAGCGGCGCGAGAGAATGAATTCCTGTATGAGGTCAAAAGTGAGCTATCTCGGACTGAATTATTGATGCGGTTCAGCCCGGTCTCAACAACGGATTTTCTTCGGAGACGAGTTTGTGCAAAATTTCTTTCATGTTTGTCGTTGCCGTGAGAACGTCGGACTTCTCCTTTCGGAGAGACTTTGATGTTCAGTGGCGAGGAGCTTCCTCTGCCATTGCAATTTTTATTTTGTTTTGTTTTTTAAATCAAATCCTATTTACCTTTAATTAAAAACATCAACTATTGAAAGGCCGTGTGCACTTTTTTTTCCTTTTTTTTTTATGTCCACACAAGATTAAAAATGTGTTTTTAAAGCAGCCGTATTTGATTGCACACTTCTCAGAGGGAAAAGGCAGTTTAGCTTGAAAGCCGAACACTAAGCAAGGTTATTTTTATTCATGGCATGAATGAACAGCGTCTCTCACCCTGGATAATAGAAAACGAGAAAAATCAATTCAGATCACTGCTACATTTTTTTAAACCAACACTTACATCTGTCAAAATGACAACAGAAATAAACAAAAGATAACAAAAAAATAAAACTCAAAAATAAGAGAACAAAAGCCCACCCCATCAGAAAACCTATAGGATCATTATTCAGCAGGAAGAAAACATATTGATGAATTGCACCAAAGCCAAAGTCTCTCATTTGATATATGTACAAAGAGCTTTCCTCTCCATCACTCATGCTTTCGCTTCAAATGAGCACTTCCTGGCTTCTGCGTAAAAAACAAAAAATAAAAATAAAGGGTGCTTAACAAGAAAACAGATCAAGTATCAGTCTGAATTTGGGTTGTGTTGGTTCTATCAAGTGCCACGTTAATTCCCAACATTTAGCCAAAGTCTCTGTTCCCTATAACAATATTGATTTTCTAGAGAGTTTTTTTGCAAACAAAATTCTTGACCAAACTGCTTCAGCGAGACTCTGTTGATGTTGCAGTTTTGCCCAACATTTCCTGCTCTGAGTTTACATACGCCTAGAATCAGCATGCATGCTAAATTCATGTTAGCTCATTTGTAACTGTTTAAACAATTTTAGTCACTTTTCAAAGCAAGAATTGGGTGCAGCCTACCACACAAGTTCAAAATTATACATGCAGGGTCAAGTACAAAGAAACATCCTCATCCTTATTTGGCTAAAGCTGCATTGTGTAACTTATTTTGTCTTTATGTCACAACAGTATGAGACAAGCTCCTATGCCTTCCCCTGTGGTCCTGCTGTCA
Organism: Poeciliopsis paucimaculata; assembly: GCA_903067055.1. NCBI lineage: Eukaryota > Metazoa > Chordata > Actinopteri > Cyprinodontiformes > Poeciliidae > Poeciliopsis > Poeciliopsis paucimaculata. Next base: position 27,476 of record CAEGAD010018737.1, read on the forward strand.
TCTGCAGCACATTGGTTGAGTCTGCTTAAACAGACATAACCAATCAGAGCCCGGAGGAAGGCCTTAGCACTGTCAATCACCCTCTAATACACGCTGCTCATACCCTACCGCTTGCTCTCCACTATGGTAGAGCTAGTTCACCACAACAGAGCCTGCCATGAATGACCAGGTTTGTTAGCAGACTTAGTAGGTCGTTTCTCCAGCACTAGCACATCGAGTAACGCATACACAAGCTTGACTGACAGCGCTATCTCTATTTAGTTGTTTTGGAGCGGCACATTTTGATAGATGGCAAAAATAGCACTGGGAGGAGGTGGAGGAGCTCAATCTTTTCACAGATCATCTGTCTCATATTGTCAAGACGTAGCTTTTTACATATTGAACAAATAGCATAAAGGCATAACTTTTGACTGTTGGCAAGTCCCCCGTCCCTCTGCTCTGCTTGGTTTAAGCGAGTAAACAAAGTGGATGAATGGTTTAATCGCAGCGCAGGAATGAGGTTCAAGCAGGCCGGGTTGAGGGATGAAGGAAGTGGACAGGATGGATGAGAGTGAGAATCAGTAAGTTTCTGGGTAGGGAGGAGTGAGGTAGAAATTAAGAAGAAAGGAGGTAGGGGTGACAAAATTGATAAGAGATGAGAGTTGGAAGGATAGGGATGAGAACTAGGGTAGGAATGAGGGATGACAGATAAGAGATAAGGGAGGGACAAAGGTTGAACACTTTGAATGAGGGAATGAGAGAAGATGGAGTTGAATGAATGCGATATACAGTGCTGAGCATAAACAGTCTGCTGGGTAATTAGGTAAGTGCTTGAGGTTTAAATCTGTTTCCAAAACTGACGTAACATAGTATTTTTTTTAAACCTTTAGTTCCTCTTTGTGATGAATGTGTGGCATCTGATCTTGAACCATAGATTCCTTGGAATGCAGAACCTAAGGTGAATGGAGATGCTTACGCATTAAATCTGACATGCTGGGTATTTTAAATTCCTCACAAACACGCGCACGTAATCACTGAGTGCAGCTTTGAGCGCGCATGCGTGCCGAACCGTGCTCAGAAGTCTGACCGCATTTGCAGATATGCAAATGTATCCTCCCACCACTCACAGGACAAAGTCCCTGTCTATCTCTGAACTGGAGTTTGCACGCCGTGGGTGATCCAGTCGTTTCTGAGCTGAGCTGAGAGCAGGTGGAAAAGCACAGAGCAGCAGCAGCGTTGCCACCTGGATGTTTTCTCGCTTTCTCTTTTTAGGGGGGGAAAAAAAAAGAAAAAAATCAGTGTGAAAATAAGACACTGCTGCCTGCCAATTTCAAATGATGCAGCAAAAAATCTGTAAGTTTATTTGAAAGGAAGCGCTTCTGGGACGGAAAGATCTCCCGAAATGGACCGCTGGGTCTGTTACCAATAAAATAAATAAATTAAATAAATAGAGATTTGGAAGAGGGAAACGAAGGCCTGCTTGAGAGACATTGGCATTGAAGTAGGCCAACAACTTCAGTGTGTATTTGTGTGCCATCAGCAATTAAACCGACGCTGAGCTGTGAAAGATCGCACGTTATTTATCTCATGTTGTGCTACCTCCTTTGTAGCTCAGCTGTGACACGGGGAGAGGTGGGCTCACTGAAAGGTTTGCTTCAGTATGTGTTGACACATTTCATTGCCACCTGGGAACACTTAGAGCCGTCCACTTCTGATTATACCGTAAAAGGCGTAATAATGCCATATAAGACTCGACAGCTGCCTCACAGCGTGAGAGCAGCTGAAAAGTCAAGCACTGCATAGACGGAAGAGCTTTGATCATGGTTTTGTGCGTAGACGAACAGACAACCGTGGACACAAGCAGGAAAAGAGGTAAACATCCAGAACTTCAGGCTGGCTGCACGGTGGAATAGTAAGGACTTTTGGATTTGGCTCTTTCTGCGTGGAGCTTACATGTTCTTCGCTGTGCATTTGCGGGTTCTCACAGGATGCCTTGACTTCTCAGTACATTAATGTTGGGTTGAGTTGAGTTCCCTAAGTTGACCCTTAGGTTAGCCTGGCCATTGCCCCTCTGCACTTTGCCACTCAATTCAAATCTCTCTTGCAGTACTGTCTAGGCTTCGTTCCGTTGTATTATATTAGTTTTAAAGGAGGAAGTGAACAAAGTCGTTCAGGCTGTGTTGGTCCCGTTTCCAAATATTGAATTAATAACATCCATCTTGTTCGGTTGGGCACTTCTCTCTGTGCAGTGGAGGACGGTCATTTGCAGTGCAGGCATTTTCTGGTAAGCTTCATAGCATCATTCTGGCACACTACATATGTCACAGGCAAACTTTAGCGAGTGGGTAATATTTAAAACTTCAACAGAGTCCATGCCTCCAGAAGACAAAGTGTAGCACAAGGGGCTGGTTCTTACCAGGCTACCCCTGGCTATTAGCATGCTAGCATGTTTTTTTGTCCTGAGTTCCATGTTGTCTTGTGATGGACTGGCACTTTTAAAAGTCTCTGTAGTTTTGTATAGCTTTGAAAATCTATTTAGGGTTCTTTTTTTGTTATCTGTGTCCCCAAATGTTTAAGGCCCCCCAAATACTTGCACGTACTTAACTGCGCTGAGGTCCTAGCGTACTCCAGGAGGACTCAAGGCAGACGCCCATCAAACCAAAGATATATTTTTAAAATCACCCAGGCAGACTGGGCGTCACGCGGTTAGGGTGTCTTCTCAGTGGGAATTGTGTTCACAATGAACTGTTTTGCACGCAACGCCGTGCTGATAGTGTTGAGAGTTGCTGCAACCAGTCACAAGGAAATGTGCACAGTGTAAGCAGAGCCTGTGTGATTCACAGAATGTCTCAGTATCTTTGAGCCTTTAGCTTGCAGTAAGTTTTATAAATAGATTTCGTTGCATTTGTTATAGAAAGAGATACACATCCAAGTAAACATAGTTCAGAACTGAAGATAAAATCCATAGCAACTGGTTTTTAACTACATTGCCACCAGTGACCAAAACACATATACTGAAATTATCCATCCATCCATCCATTTTCTGTTCACCCTTGTCCATAATGGGGTCGGGAGTTGCTGGTGCCTATTTGTGTTCCGGGCGAGAGGCGGGGTCACCCTGGACAGGTCACCAGTCTGTCGCAGTGAAATTATCCATCCATCCATTTTCTGTAGACCCTTGTCCCTAGAGGGGTCCGGACGGGTGCTGGTGTTTATCTCCAGCGAGACATTTCGGGCGAGAGGCGGGGTACGCCTCTCGCCCGACAGTCTGTCGCAGGGCAACACAGAAACAAACGGGTCAAACAACCACACACACACATAGAGAGAATTTAGAAAGATCAATTAACCTGACAGTCATGTTTTTGGACTGTGGGAGGAAGCCAGAGTACCAGGAGAGAACCCACGCATGCACAGGAAGAACTTGGAAACTCCATGGGAACCAACAGTCTGGCAGCAAGAAGGTCCTCTGCTCCTCTGTGCAGCCATACTGAAACTAGTAAAATAAAAATAAAAAAACATATCAATATACACTCAAAGTTCACAAAGTCACTCTTTGGTTGATGCTTATTTTTTCCTGCCTGTAGATCTATTTAGGGTTCTTAGAACCTAAGGCGTAATAATGCCTTAGGTTCATTTGCACCTACCCTGTTTGATGTGGGATTGTCTGCAAGGTGAAATAACGTTTATAACTTTCAAAAGTAAGTTTCATGTTGGGAGGACAGGACAAAGCAAGTTGTTCTGTTTGACTATTCATAAGCTATGCAACACAAAAATATAGCACAGTTTACAATAGTGATTGCCTCAGAAGTTGCATAGAGATTGTTCAAAGGGAAGTTGCTTTTATTTCCGTTTAACCTGCAGTGCAATATGAACAAGAATCAAAAATATCCTCAGACTCAAATGGCAAACTTATCCCTCCCCTGCACTGTACCTACATGAACTATCAACAGCCAGCCACAATGGGAGATTGTCCTTTCAAGGTTTTATTCCCTATGATGGGTACTTGCTGTATTCAGGTTAAATTCTTATGAATAAGTACAATATAAAAACGGAAGAGAAAAATATTTCAACTTCATATCACCACACACACCAGACTGCAGAGTCCTTACAAAAGCAGTCTTTTTTTTTTCTCTCTCTTTTGATGAATTAATTGTCAAACAGCATGTATTGCTACGGCGACAGCACTCACAGTTGCCTGTGGGTTAAGTTTTCCAATAAAATGAGGCTGTGTTTTAAACATTGATGAATCTGTAAATATGCTACACTAATTAGATTATAAATAAAAATTTTCATCCATGTCCCAAGCAAAACCAAACAGCTTTATTATTCATCTACATTATATTGATTAGCATCGACTAGCATCGTGGATTGCTTTATGCCTTTCAGTCAATAGCATCTTCCCAGTTAAGGTGAGCTTCTGTCTTGTGATTTCATTTCTTTACAGAACATATAATTAAATCCTGATGTACTGTGATTCATTTCTTGCTGAGTAGTTATTTTAATACCATTATGGTGGCCGCATTCATCAAAAATAGCCTTGAACTTAAAAAAAGAAAAACTATAGCCATAATCTACCACGCTGAATACATGTGTATTTATTTCTATAGCTTGTCGTGAAGTTTTATTACTTTTAGAACGCACTTGAAGGTCCATAAGCAGTTTATCACCAGTGCCATCTTCAGTGCAAAGCTTTGTAATCTCGTGTCGCATTCCATACAGAGACAAAGAAAGCTGGCGTTGCCTTTGTGACCCTGATGTAAATGATACTCCAGCTCCAGCACGTGTCCTTCATCCCTAACCGTCACGGTGGCTGCATCCTTCCCATCATCTCGCAGCAGACGAATGTCACATAGAGAAATGTGAGCAGCTAGATGAGATTGCAGACCTTGGCCGTGCTTCAGATAACTTCTAAATATGGAGCCTGTGAAGACTGAACAGCAATAATGCTGCAACAATAATTTGTTTCTGCGCTACACTACCAGCAGAAATTGGAAAACATTTTTTTTCTAATCAAAGTACATTTAGTAAGAAATAAAGGCGAGACCTGTTTTGAGTATATTTAATTCTCTCATTTTTGAGAATAAACCAAAAGTCTTGAGAATACATTTTGAAATGAAATAAAACTGAATGCAAATGTGTAAAACTTCCTTTTTAGGCCTACCAGAAAATAACCCGCTGAACATACTTCAACATATTTCTAGGCAGTGGAGCCTGAAATCATTCATCATATGTCAACTGTGGCTACCGCCAGTAAAGCACACACTCTGTTGAATCAAAGAGTTACACATTCAAGGATATTGCTGTTTGTTGAGATTTTAGTCTAATTAATGTTTCGAGGACGTTTCAGGGACTTTAAGGCGAAAAATTCAAGTGGAGCTGAAGTAGTTTCAGTAAGCCAAAGCCAATGTCACAGGTGAAGTGTTCGTGAGGATCCAAATGCAGGCAGAAGGGAGGCAGAGTAAGTGCAGAACGACAAAAATGTCTAAAGAAGACTTAAAATTCACAAACTGAGATAGTGTTTAAAGGCAGAATGAACCGGCTGTGATTAAAGAAACACTAAACATTGTGCGAAGGCTATTCTGGTTCCCAGACACGTGCAACGTGTTACCGAACATCAAATCTGGTTCCAGTGAGACGCAGTGGAACGCCTGGTTCTTCGGTGTGAAGCACAACCGTGGTTTCACCTCTTGGGATGTTCAAGCCAGAGACATGGAAACAACAGGCTTTGTGGTAGACAGGGACTGCAGAGGCATGCAAGGCATTCATTATCTTGCGACAATGTTCTTCTTCGGTGGTGTTAAATGCTCTCTGTTGATGACATGCTTGGTTCCTAAACAGAGGCACACAAGCCAAACCTGTTATAGGTCAAAAGTTATTTCTCTTGGTGATCAGTGGAATGAGAGATAGGTGGAGACGACAGGCTCTTTCGCATACTTCCTCCAAAGTGGATGTCTCTGGGTATAAAAATGACAATTTTGGTGACATATCTCCGTCAAAGAGAGCCGATTTCAGCACTTCGGATGACGTACGTAGGGGCCATTAAGAACAAGGGGGAGGTTAGCTGGGTGAGAACAACCGAAAACAGAGATGGAAGGAACTGAAAGAAATGCATGGCACCACAAAAATACTGAATTCAAAGACATCAAAAACTGGAAAACACACTAATTAAAATGACTCAAAACATTGTTACAATGATGCGCACTATTTACCTTTAGCTGATACACCGTGACATTCAGTGCACTAGAGCAAACAGGAAAAGTCTTTTAAAAAAAGCCAGACGCTCTTGCTACACTACATGTGTTGTATTTCTTCAAAAATGCTTTTGAAACGTACAAAATGTTAAAATGTTTGAAATTAGTCAATATTGATATCCGATATTAATCCTACACAGTCACTATCACATAGCTGAACATATCCTACATGGCCAAAGCACTACTGCCCCCTTCTGAAACACATACATAAATAGCAACAAGATTATTGGGGAATTTTTCTGCTATAAATCGAGAGCACACACTTTCAGTCTGAAAGCAGGATTTCATGTCTTTTGTTCTCAAAACTTCTCGTGCTTGTGCTTCCATTTTCCTTTTGAAACCATTTTCTCAAAACTTGTAATGCTTGTACTCAAAACTTCTGCTCTCTTTCCAATTATTCACTGTGCTTTCTCAAACCTTTCTCCTCGCTCTCAAAACGTGCCTCTGCTCACTTGTGAAATATTTTCTGCACGGCTCGGTCTTCTGGCAACCTCTCAGCCAATAGAATGCAAGTGTTATACTGGGTGCCTTTGTTTCCTTCTATATAATTAGTATGTCGCGCTATTGGTTGGATTTGAATCGGTTTGTTCTGCATCCAGTGAAAGCAACTTGAATGTTGACAAATACAGTGAACAACATGCTTGTAATTTGGTGATATTTCTACAGTTGTGGTCTTGACTGGTCTGGAAATAAAATTCAGAGTCCTCAAGGTCTGATGCCAAGACGAGACCAAATGCGGTCGAATCCAAGACGAGACCCACAGAAACTCATGCACCACAGAAAGAAAAATGAACAGCAATTTGTTTGCCTTCATTTGCAAATTCCATGACCTGGAATTACATTTCATAACTTTCCAGGCCTTGAAAATAGAATCCCATGACTTTCCAGGTTTTCCATGACCAGTACGAACCCTCCAGCCACCGCTTTCTACTGTTTCCTTTTTCTTTTCAATTTCATTGTTTGCCTTCAGCAGTTAGTGTCACAGCGTAGCCCTGTCATACTAGAGTCTACCTACTTAAGCAAGTACTTACTTGACTGGACCATTGGGCCTGTGAAAGGAAAGCCAAGATGTTAAGGATTACTTACGTCAAGCTCAGTTGTTCAAATGAGCAAATTGGAATGTCAAGAACCCTTTGAGGAGGAAAATGGAGACCAGCAGGCAGCTAATTATAAATACTCTAATGTTTTCCACAAGACAGCAAAAGAAAAAAAAAAAAATGCATGTGTGTGAATCCATCTCAGACTCGCTAATTAATGTAGACTAATCCCATTAATTAGAAAGCACAAAGGTAAAGACTTCTGGCTAAGACCTTTAAAAGCTCAGGAACACAAAGCCCATTGATTTACTTCATCTGTTTTATTCCATTTTGGAAAGTTGACTCCCCAGACTCAAAGAAGTTGGCAAAACTATTTCTAAAAGTGATATTTGCACATATAAACACCCCTGTCAATCCACTGCGCAGCAAAAATCAAACACACCATCATCTCACTCCTTCGGGCTAGCTTCAAGCTAGCAGATATTCTGATATGTTTTGATAGATTACATCAGGCTCGCTAGATGATGTCGGGGATGCTGTCTAGTTAGGCCACGGCTGGAACCGCGAGTTATCCGAAACACTGCTGACAGGGAAAATCCTGCGATGCAATCTGTCTTTAGTCGCTAATAAACAAAGCCATTAAGCTGCCATCTGCAAATTCAACAAAAATGCAAATGCTGAACATGCCTGTAAATCCAAAGCTGTTTATCAAGCGGGCTTGTCAAAACGGGAGGGAGGAGGGGAGGAAAAGGGAAAGAAAAACATAATTCCACCAGCACTGATTTTTGGATGAGTAGAGCTGCCTGGAAGGGAAAAAGGCGAGACGCAAGGGCCACAAGGAATGCCAAGTACCAGACAACATTAGGACCCTGCTGAGACGGAGCTGTGCTGGTGGGAAGCCGGTCCTGAAGATTCTTCGGGCTGTAACACAACAGCCACAGTCGTCCTCATTGGTGTCCAAATGATCGCACACACCCTAATGTTCCCTTATGCCTCACAGGGGGGTCAGAACTGAGTCGTCGCTCTAATAAACAGTGTGTCGGAACCGGTACCAGAGAAACCTGGAATGGTTATTGATCGCTCCAAGTGCTGTTGTTTTCTCCAACATCATCTCTATCGCAAAGAAAGGTAATTGTAAGTTATGACTGGGCTCACGGTGGGATGTATTTTAGGACAACAAAGGCTGTTAAATGTTTGGGTTATTTTTCTCACTAAGAATTACCAGAACCGTACCCAGACATAAGGGAACATTACAACCACAAATGCCAATGCATTAGGATGTTCTGCAAAGCAAATCTGAAAAATGTGATGCGAATTTCTACTCAGCTCCCAGAGCAGCTTTTTCATCTAGGTCAAAGTATTTTGAAAGAGCAATGGCAAAAATGGGGAATGTATAAAGCAGGAATAGGTGTAAAAGAAAAAAGGGGGGGTAATAAAATGTTTGTTTTTTTTTTTATTCTCAAAAAGAACAATTTTATTTGAGCTGCAAAAAATAAAAATATAAAGTTCAAGAAATGGAGTAAAGACAATCTTTTGTTATGTGAGTGGTCCGTGTAATGCTAGTGACTCCTAACTAGCAAGAGCTTCAGCAAAATGGCACTTTAGCAGCATTTTGCTTGTAAATATTTGTCGCGACAAATTCAAGCTAACACCGCACAGCAAAGTTCGCAGCCTTCACTTCCCTCCGGATCAGCTTCTTCAACCTAAAATTGCAGGTGGGAGAAGAGTGGTAAATAAAAGAGCCATTCCTGTGTTATTTCAGTGGAACACCTTCTGTGTTCAGCCTGAAAGAGCCAGTGTATGGGAATGTGTGAGCAGACCAGAACCGGACAGTCGAGCAACTGACCCGCCTGTGCGATGCACTTCTGCAGATCACGATTATTGCTTTGTCCCAGAACCAGCTGGCCTAGACATGGCAATAAATGAAAACAAGAAATTAAAGTAAGAAATAAACGCCCTAACAAACCAGATTGAAGAACTGAAAATCGGATCTACCATTTTTATTATAAAGGTTCGCAGGGTCTGATGATGACATCCGATTTTAAGCTTGTACACTGCAAACAACCTTTTTCTTTTTAAAATTTGGGTTACTCAACCCACCTCTGGTTTCTTAATTAAATATGTCTGAACTCAAAAATACAATAAACACACTTACATTTTGTGTTAAAGTCACACTTGTTAGGTCAGAAGTGTGATTGTTCAGAAGTGATTTGTGTTTGCTGAACACATGTGCTATATGGCTATCACGTGAAAATAAGAAGTATGTAATGACAAGAAGCTGGCCTTGTACCTGCCAATAGTAAGCATAAGTTTTCTTTAATTTGAAAACTCCATCTGACATCTGCAAGTACTTGCAGTCAATGTAACTTTTTACATTTGGACATTTTATTTCAACCAAGCCAAAAAAACTGTGTTTCCTTGGGGTCATAAACGAGGCCATCAGGGGAGGCACCTAACCATGGGGCCTCTGGGTGAATTTCTAGCCCACAAGGTGAATAATTCACATTTTAATGGTGGGCGTATTCTTTTGCTGCCTGAAACTCCATGTCAGAACCTCTCTGCATTTCTGCAGTTTCTTTGGTACCCCTGATTATTCGCTCTGCAAGAGATTCAGCAGAGCTGTGACCTCTCACGTGACACACCTCCCTAAATCTTGAAGAGGTTATTCTTGATTGTCGCAGCATGTGCCACTCGTGAATGTAGCTCTGGTCTCGTGTTCTCGTCTCAATTCTGTGAGCCGTATCAAAGGATAACTGCAAACTCTGCAAATGAAACTGTTCCTCTTCAGGGCAAACCCAGACACTCTGTTGGTGACGGATGAGTACATAGTGGAAGAGAAGGAGAAGGTGGAGCACGGTGGTGTAACTCTATTCATCGGGTGAAGAGTTTGGGTTGCTGATAGGACAGTACACTTCCTTTTTGCACAAGTCCAAATTCAGAATCCACAAGCGGCTTCTCCACACGCATCCCCATGGTTGTCACCGGCGGCTTCTCTAGTGGATCCAAATCGTTGTATGCCTGTGCCACTTGAAGCACAGACAGGTCAGGAAGAGGCCCTGAAGAGGGTACTCCTTCAAGTAAGAAAAAAAGAAAAGAAAAAAACACATGTATTTTTACTCAAGGCTAAAATATATAAGGCAGCAAGACATGAAAATGAAATATTATAAACATTATTTACCTTAATCCTCCTTTAGACAGTCGGCCCTGTACAGGCTTTACTACCACCATTTGGCCAACTGGACCAGGCTTCACATGCTTTGATACAGAAAACCAGAGACAAAGTGTTTATAACAGTCTTCATCACGTACTCACAGGTCAAGTGCAACTTCAATTTTAATGTTGTACTTAAAATTTAGTCTGATATTTTTATATAGCAGCTCTATATAAAAATAGTTTATTTTTAAATAAAACTACAAAATAGTTTTATGTTAAAGTCATTATGCATGATGACTATAAAATCACAATGAACATAGTTAGTTGCTAAGCTTTACTGCATCACAGACATCTCACTGAACTATTTTTAATGAAGCATGTCGTGCTTGTGCACAGCTTTAAAATCTGCAGCAGTTCGGGGTTTGTGCCATTGCTGTTCTGTTTCAGTACAGCTGTGAACTGGAGGAATGACTGGGACACTGAGCTGGGAGAAGTGGGAAGTCTGGAACAGCAGAGCCACTATACGGTTGCACAAAGCAGTACCAGCCGCACAGGAACAACTGCATGTCACCGTGATAACCGGAGCTGCATCTCTGAGAACTACCTGTTGAGAGATTATTTTCAGTCATTACATTTTGTTAAGACTTTGCTTTCAAACTGCTGGCACGAAATGGAGTGCCCTCCTTAAAACTGTTCAAAATACTGTGCTCAAATGAACTCGTGTTTACAGTACAGGAAGTAATAACAGTCATAATCAATAAACTAGAATATGCGTTTTGATGAGGTCTGCTTATGAGATTTATCAGTTTGCCGTATTAATGTGATGTAATACACTAATCTTTTGTCAGCTCTAAATTATTTCTGAAACTTTTAAAGACCAGCTTCTACAGACATAAAATTACAAACTGATCCACAATCAACATTAAAACAATGCGGAACAGGTATCGCTATCTGGCCATCTTGTTTTAATGTTATGATGAAAAAAAGATGATCAAAAATGGGAGCAGGCTGTAAACACAATCCCACTTGAGCTCCTCACAAGAAGCATGCAAAAGTAATGAAACGAAATAACACGGAGGCTGCAGGAGGAACACGGCCATACATTTATCAAAACAACAAATTTGAACCTGAGCATTCAGCTGACCTCGAACTCTAAAAAAATGAACAGTGCTGCCCTGCTTTTAAGTTATGGGGTTTCTCGTGCTTCAGAAGCTAAAAGCCCAAAAAGTAATCTCCCGTTACTTGGTCTCTGTTTGACACTAATGACAACAAACACACATTAAAGCAATACACTTCAAAATAAATACAAAGTAACATAAGAACACTATCCGTTAGAAAGAATAAGAATGTTTAGATATTTAAATAGCACAATTGTATAAGTAAAATGTCTGAGAATATTGCCTATTAGCATAAGCGAAAGCTAATGTTAGCTTAAAGAACTTTAAGACTTGCCTTCCTATCCATGATTGTTTGATGAGACGTAAGTCTTAAAACCTTTTTCCAGTTTGCTTGATGGGGCTTTGGATCCCATCAAGCAAACTGGTGCTTGATATTAAACATGTTTACTAATGTTTAATATCTGTAAACATGGCTCTTATTTGATCTCAAGACATAATTCTTAATTTTTTTAACGATCATAAGCTAACGATGAACGATGTACATCGTTCATCGTTAGCTTTGGCGAGCCCTGCTAGCGCCTACTGTAAAAATGACATTTTTAATAGACCGGAAAAAACCGAGCCGCTTTTTCCCCAAACACGGAAGCTGAAGTGCAAAGAGCCCATTCATGTTTATGAGTAAGAATGCCAGAGAAGCAAACAAGAGGTTTTTATCTACTTCCGGTACTTTTAGAGTGCTTTCTAACAACAGGGCCACATGCTGACAGAAACAAGAATTACAACCACTACCTGAAATAAAAGCAAAACAGGGTTTCCAAAAATATGTATTTACAGCTACCCATTTTTCACCTGGTTCCATAACATAATTAGGTAACAATTTGGACTCTTATCTTCTTCTTCTTATCTTCAATTGCTTCAATTGTCAGCCACTTAGCTGCTGTTACGCTGGGACTTCCCCACTGTGGGATAATGCAGAATATTTGCATTTCTTTCTGTGCTGAAGTCACCTTCCTTGCTCAATGCATCTGCAAATTTATTAATAATGCGTGACTGTGTGTGTCCCTTTAAGCACTGCCCATTAAATTAAATCCACTGAGACTGTATTGAAAAGCTGTACACTGGACATGCCTGCCAGGCTAAATGAGTAGGTCAAAACAGCAAGGAAAAAAAAAACTTGTTCCCCCAATCTAATTACTGAGTTAGGTCATACTTAATAAATAATGTGACGAGAACACTGCGAGGGTGAAACAAGTCGCCTTCTGCGATATGGTCAATTTAATTGCTGGCTTACTGCTGTGCCACAAAACCAGGGTTTTCCATCGCTGAAACGGGTAAACAATTAAGCGTGAACCATTTAAATCAGCGCTGTGGATTGTGGCCGATGGGCCCAGAATCAGATTCCTCTCTGGGCCTCATACTATCCCAGGCTGGCTCTGCAGATTAAATATTATTCTACGAAGACAATATTCTGCTAACTTCTTTCTGTTGAAAGCTGCCAAGCAATAACAGTCCAATCAAATGATTTGCTGTGCTCTTGTCAGCATGTCGTTTCCCTCTGTTCCTCTCTCTGGAAGGCAGAGATAGTCGGCATCACATTCGCGCCGGGCCCGCCGTCCCCATTGTTACCGACGTGCATTTAACTGCAGATGATGCGAACACAATGCTTCTTGACCCAGTTCGGCCGCATTGTGAGGAACGCCGCTCCACGCCGGCATTGACATTTAAAATCACAATCCTCATTTTGAAGGGATTTGAACCGTGGCACGGCGCAGCGCACCCCTCCCTTACGTGAATGGTTAAAATTTTATCTTTTTCCTTTGGCCTTTTTCTGCTCCTCAAATGAGCAGCTCCACTTCAAAACCATTTTTTTTCGCGTGTGTGTGTGTGCGTGTGTGCGTGGGGGTGGGCGTGTGTGTGTATGTGTGTGGAGATTAGAGGTCAGAAAATAAATCCTCGCTATTACTGTGGGTATTTTTTATTTGTTTGTTTGTTTCTATGCTGACCACAACTCTAATAAATGTTTAAGCATGGAAAATCAAAGTGATGCTAAACATTAATCCTAAACATCTGCAGCTCTCACATGCGTGGGCACTGGGGTATGAATAAACATTAAGGTTTCTCTGCTTGTTGCGCCCTATATCTTTTCTCTCTGTGTTAGCGTGATGTGAGACAAGTTCCCTGGTTTCGTTAAGAGCAAATAAAATAAATAAACAAAATATAAAAAATGCCTCTTGTGGCTCCCACTGCCAAAACGAATTGAAAACTGATTTTATTTAACATTTTGCTGTGAGATTGGATATTACTTTAATTCGTACAAGGCAGAAAAGCCAAGTAGCAGAACTTGGCTTTTCAGTGGTTATCAAATAGACCATTTTTATTGAATGACCCATTAAAATTCGTCCCCCCCAATGCAGTTTATTCCCTCAAGCTCAAGCATGGGCTTTATTATGAGAGCAGGACAAGATATCCAATAACATTTTGTGCAGCATATTACCTGGATAAAGCAGAAACGTTTTAATTATAACGAGGGTACGGTTTTGCATTTGGTAGTTAATGGAATTACAATGGACAGACAGTCTTTCAGACGTTTGGACCTCATTTTCACTTACTGAGTAAACAGGTTTAACAATTAATTAACGGTAAGGAGTGGTGTCAAGTTTGGAAAAGGTCATTTTAATTGCGTCTTGGGGGGAAAAAGCAGCTAAATAAGCTCTGTGCTTGGATGATCCCTCCATCCAATGTGGGAGGCAGAAGAACTCTGGCTTAAAAATCACTGGCTGTGTTTCCTTTGACCTTAAAACTACACCAATTGCAATTACGAAAATAAATGCGCTTAATGGAAACACGGCAACTTAGAAAAAGCTCATGCTTTTCAATAAAATGTTGTTTTCTTTTTTTGCAGTAGGATGAATTTCGTGCAACAACTACCGGATGCTGCTAGTGGCGACATCAAGTGGTAGGAGGAGGATGGTGCGGCATGTTTTTTTAATAACTAATCAGGCGAACAAACTTTTCCACGCGTGATTTTAATTGAGTTTCTTATTTCCATCCATCCATCCATCTTCTTTCACCCTTGTCCCTAAAGGGGTCGGGAGTTGCTGGTGCCGATCTCCAGCTACGTTCCGGGCGAGAGGCGGGGTTACACCCTGGACAGGTCGCCAGTCTGTCGCAGGGCAACACAGAAACAAACAGGACAAACAACCATCCACACTCACACCTAGGGAGAATTTGGAAAGACCAATTAACCTGACAGTCATGTTTTTGGACTGTGGGAGGAAGCCGGAGAACCTGGAGAGAACCCACGCATGCGCAGGGAGAACATGCAAACTCCGTGCAGAAAGACCCCGGGACGGGAATCGAACACAGAACCTTCTTGCTGCAAGACAACAGTGCTACCAACTGCGCCACTGTACAGCCCGAGATTCTTATTTAATAAAAAAAACAAAAACCCAGCAATAACGAAACAGTTTGGGTGTTGACAGAGTTTTGCATACATTCATAATGGCATTGTGGATACTGAAAAACTCAATAAGTGTTTACATCCCTGTTGTTTGCGCTGCTGTTTTTCACAGCTTGCAAATGTTATCCAAAAATATGCGTGCACATTTTTCTTTACTTAACTTACTCTCAGTTGGACACTTCCTTTGATCTGGGTGTGTTATTTTAAGAAACTACATAATTATTTTTCATAATGTTTTTATTTGGTCTTACTGTAAAGCCTCTTATCTTAAATTAAATGTATATATCTATCTTAAATTTATATATTTAGCCTTTGTGTGAATATGTATGCTTACACCTAACCTTAATCTTCTTCCCACTGTGGGGCAATAAATAATATTTCCATTCAAATATGTCCTATGCTATATTTAAATAAGAAGACAGAATCAAATAAATAAACAAATTACAGGCTTACTATTCCTCCAAATCATTGTAGATACGTTTTAATCACTTCCATTCCCACGGCTGTGTGAAATCCAGCACATAAATGCTTCTAATCGTAGGATAGGTGCCATAATAAAATGCTACATGTGCAATATGTCCAGTCCTTAACCATCCACGCTGGTAAATATTGCACGTAGAAGTATTATTATTGTTATTATCAAAGTTTTCGGGTGAAAGCAGATCAGCCACAATATTGTAGGTCACGTAAACTCACGGAGTGGAGTCTGGTATCCAGGTATCGCTATCTGGCCTTCCAGATGACCAGTCGGGGTTTGCCAGTTGCCTGGGGAACAGTAGTCGCCTGGCTGCACTTTGTCAAGAGTAAGGTTTGGTTCAGAGGGGACTGCGGTATCAAGCTTCCTGGCAATTTCCTTCCTACGCTATTCGGCTATATTCTCATCTCCCTTCACATTCTCCATCTAGGGTTTCACCCACTGAACACGATTTCTCCGGTTCAGTTTCAACAGAGCAAATCACTGCTGACTGTCTGCGCCATTCTACAACTGCAGTTCGTCTGCAGTTCAAGCAATGGCAGCGGAGGAAGTGAACGGAGCCTTTCTGTCCGTCTGTCTGTCAACAGCCTTCTTGTTTGGCCCATGCTTCTCTGGTCTCACTGGGAGAAGCGCAGGCACTGTCAGGTAAGCTTCGTAGCATCGAACATGAGCATTACGTTTGCCACAGGCTAACGACGTTAGCAATTGGGTAAAAATTGTAACTTCAACAGAGTTGAACCAAACAAGCAACCAAACAATTCTCAGTAGCCGAGGGTGCAGACCCTCTGTACAAACTCCGCGGTTTGTATCTAAGTACAAGGATGCGTGTATTTGCGACAGACTGTTTGTACATTTTAGGTATATTTGAATTAAAGTTACCATTCATATCACCAGATAGCAAAAGTCTCTCATTTGAGCCTGGGGTGGGATTTGTTTTGCATAAAGTGTAAGAGTCGTTGCCCTCTACAGGTCTTCTGGTTTTCCGCCATTATTTAAAACATGCACGTTAAAGTTAATTGCTGTCTCTAAATTGCCTTCAGCCATGTGTCTGGCTGTATTTCTCATTTGGACAGACGACTTATTTGGTTTATACCATACCTCCGTCGGTTCTGGCCCCCAGCAAACTTGAACTGTATTCCACAGGTATAGTAGAGACAGATGGATTACTTAAAACTGAATGCTTACAAAAAAAAAACAGGAAACCAATTCGTGGGAATGCATAAAGAAAACAAAAAAATGTTGTTTTTTGGCACAAGAAACATTTTTGCAAATCCTGAATGACACTACAGCTCAAATAATCTGACCTCTCTTTTATATTTCAAGGTGATGCAGGTCTTGCAGCAAGTTTTTATAAACAACCTCGAGGGATAGCTGCTTTAAACAACAATAACAACAAAACACCTTTAGATATAACAAAGCTGTTAAAGGAGATGTGAAGGAGGGGGATTCGCAGCATCTACAGCAGATCAAGACTCTGCATTTAAGCATCAGCCTTGGACAGATTTTTGCATCCGTAGTACTTTGGTTTTGTGAAATATTCAAGTTCAACCTCACACCTTGCTCCCTTGTGGCCAGACATTTGTGATAATGGTCACTTAATATTCAGGAACTGGATTTTATTGACTCTATTTTCAGGAGTATTTTAACAGCAGAGAGTTTTACCAAACAATAAGCAGCATGAGATCCACAGTCTAACATTCATTCTTCAACAGATAATCTGTCCTTAAGTTAAAAAAAAAAAAAAAAAAAAAAGTGACCAGAAGAAAGTCACGAGTAAACTGGTGTACATGTCATCCTAAAACAACGTGGGGACGGCAGCAAACACTCAGAAGGTGTTCCAAGTCTGATAAAAAACCAAAATTAATCTGTGGCGGAAAAGTAAAACTGCACCCTAAACGCACCATCCCCATGGGAAAAAGTAGTGATAAGGAGGAACGGGCAACATACACTCCTTTAATTATTTATACAGTATCTGATGATACAGCTGTTTTCAAATGTGCCAGTCGATTTGGCAATAAATCTATCAGTGTCTGCACCAAATATCTCAGAGATCCGAGAAAATCAAACAAACCCACTGCAAAGGAGGTTTCTTCAGCACAACAGTGGCATTAAAAATGTTTCAACATCACACAACACATTCATCCAAGCATATTTTCAAGAATTTTGATGCTTATGCTCTTATGGCACCAGCGGTGGAAAAAGCCATTGAATCAGCAAAAGAAAGAACTCCAACCACAAAAATGTTTCCTGTACCAACTCCATCGTGGACTGTCGTTGAGCGATTAATCGCATGACACATTTTTTAACGACAAATCGATTATGTCTTTTAGACTGCAGTAAGTTTTATAAAATAAAATTCATACATCCTGAGAGTAATCGGCCATCAGTATCTACGGTAACTCTTTGAAGAATCGGAATTAATATGAGTATTTCATTTCCTTTGGGGGAGCAATAAAGTATTTCTTGAATTTGAATTTCAAAAAAATATAACCCAACACAATGGCAGTTTTAACAAATATGTTACAAAAAAAAAAAAAAAGTACACATTTTAAAAAAAATAAAAGTTACACACTGCAGCTCTAAAAATCATAGATTAGCGTTTTACCATCGTAATAAATTCCAAATGTAAATCCAACTGAGAGTCTTTGGCGAGGTTCGAACGCTGCTGTTCAGAGATGCAAGTCGTCCAATCCGACTGAGCTTCTGCTTGAAAATAAAAATAAAATTAAAAAAAATCAGTAGGGAAAGCTTCCACTCAGTGGACTTGTGAAGTTGGATGGAGACGCATTACAAAGTACTCGAAACTGTATTTGCCTTGGAGGACTGGAAAAGAAGGCAAGCCGCTCTTTCCAACATTTTAAGCATGTATAAAAAGAAAAATAAATAGAAAACGACATCCCCTTTCCTCCCGCCTCCCGTTCATGAACCACTGAGTGTCGACCTCATAAAAATCCCAGGAGAAATATATTCATGACTGTACATTCAAGCTTCTCTTGACTGCCTTTCCCCACCCCTTTTCCTCATATTTTCCAGTGTTCTTATAAATGCTTCATTTGGGTTCCTTATTCATGCGTCTCACGGCGACAAAGTTGTTTTTTTATGTTTTCTGAGAGGCAATCTGGTTGCTCCGTCCACTCGGACAAGAGGTTCTGTTGTTGTGTGCATATGCTTGGCCTCCATGCTCAAAGTGGCACAGAAGGAAGCAAACAAACACAGAAAGAAAAGTCTTTATCCTTCTGCCCTGGCCTTTTGGAATTTCAAAATGATGCCCCTATTATCGGACGGGGCCATTATACCAAACAAGCGGAGGACGCCTTGATCATTGCTGCCTGCAAACAGAAAAAAAAAAGAAAAATGCAACGCAATTTATAATGTATGTGGACATAAACCCGACGTGGAGCGAATGGAAAACAAACGCGAGTGTTTGAATGTTGAGACGCTGCGGTTTGCCTCATGGAAAGGGGAGGGGAGGCAACAGCCTCCCTGCTTTTCTTCCGCTTTATGTGCCCATCTGAATAGGAAAACAAAAAGAAACGCTCCTTTTGTGCGTGAATAGGCGCCCGCCGTCAACAGCGCACAATGGGAGGAACGCATTTCATGCAGCGTTGACCTCCATCTAGTGGCGGAACCGCTTCAGCTTGAAAAGGCATCAAGATTAATGATGGAGCTTCTCTAACGCCGAGGAGAGAGAGAGAGAGACAGAGAGACAGAGAGAGAGACAGAGAGAGAGAGACAGAGAGAGAGACAGAGAGAGAGAGAGAATGAAACCCAAATTACAATAGAGACACATGAACACTCAAGAATGTAATGTTTCGAAGAAAGCAGTGGGAGCCAAATTGTGACACTGTGATGAGCAGCGCAGCAATTAATTGAATTTAATTGAAAATGACAAATCCTATTAAGAAAAACTACCACGCTTTCAGTGACTCAGGAGAGAGACCGTGACTCGTGTGAAATTACAGCTGCTCCCTGGGACGCTGTCACAATCGCAAAACAGGCGGGGAAAGTGAAAGATTTGACTGAAATACAGACAAAAAAACAACAAGAAATATTGTACAAGACAATAGATGGAGAGGTCCCATTTCGTCAGATTTAGCTCCTCTCATTTACTAAACCGTGTGATTCTAATTCAATCCAGGTGCTTCGCCCGACATCATACAGCAAAATCAGCCCAAGTTCCGAGTGAGAGACAGTTACCTGACTCTGTAATATTCATCTGAACATGTAGTCGCAGAATCCCCACTTCGCCTTATTTGCTGAACTCTTGAAGCCCCAGAATCCCTCAGGTGGCTGCAGCAGCACAAGGCCTGGCTGACCTTTGTTCTGACAGATGCACAAGAGCTCTGCATAAACAGCCTGGCGCTGTTGTTGTTGGCCGACTCCGAACATTGCCTGCTGCCATCTCCCGGGGTTTTTGTTTGTTTGTTTGTTTGTTTTTTGGCCTGAACAGCAAATTATTCGCAAACAAAAAGTGTCAAAATACTAAAATGCTTGCAAAAAGAAAAAAAAAAGAGTTGTTTTTTTTCCTTACATTGCATTCACAGCAGACATCGGTGTGAACGTACGGTTTTGCAAGACTATCCGTATCCCTTGGGATGGGAACACGTTTTCCGCTTTTTTCTTTCTTTCACAAATAAAAAACATGTAGGTGTTCAGCCCCCTTCACTCTGTTACCTCTAAATACAAGAGAGTCCTCCTGTGCAGGGGCGGAGGCAGAAGAGGGGAGCTGAGGGGCACTGTTCCCTCCCTTGACATCTGATTGGCCCCCCCAGTTGCCCTTCCGATGATTGACATGTAACAGCAGCAGGTCATTCCTATACATTATTTGAAATCAATGTAAGCCACACTAATAACCAAAGAAGAAAAACAATAATAAATATATGAAAATAAAATTTATACAACTTCATTCTCACATCATTCTCATTTTTGCCTCCTAAAAAAAAAAACAAGTCTTCTGTTTTTTTTAATGTTTTTATGTTTTACTGCTTCGAAACTTTGACCAAAATGCACTTCATCTTGACAGCTGGATTCAATTTCCTGCTTTTAAACGCAAACTAACGGACATCAGGCAGACTGAACCCAATGCTCACTGTGTGTTTGTCTGTAGATGTTGTCCTCTTCCCCGTAGTTTCCCGTTCGGCTTTCAAGCTAACGCTTTAAATAAGAAATTGTTCTTAATGTTTTACCTGGTTAAATAAAGGTTTAACTGACTGAGCTGCTACATTCCTAACTACCAAGTACTGACCCAGGAGACTTGAGTAGAAAAATACGTCATGTTTTACGCATGACGTTTTTAAGCAAGTTTGAAAACCACACAGCCTACGTTTTTCCGTAACAGCTAATCACTTCCTTATAAGTTCTAGCAAAGCTTCCAGTAATAACGTAGCATAATATGCAGAGGTCAAACAGATATGAATGCTTCTTCAAGGCAATGTCCATGCACACGCCGTCAAGCAATATTCATTATTTGCATTTGTTTTTTTTAATTATTTTTCAAAAGAGGAGCTAAATATTGATTCACGTTGGTCGGGATCGAGTGCAGCCTTTGCTCCACGGCTCCTTTGACAATCTCATTAGCCTGTTCAATTTACTATTCCAACATGTTGTTTGCGGTTGGTAATGAGAACGAGGCACTTCAAGCATAAAGAGGAGGGAGGATTCTTTTCTCTTTTTGTCGCTTGGGTGCATTTTTTTTTTTGTCCTTCCTCCTGAAGACGAGTCCGTCTCAAGGGAACTTTTCCCATTATCTGCTACTATTTTCATCGTCCCTGCGTTTGTTTAATTGGTCGTGCTACTTATGTTTTTTTTTATTGAATGAATTCTTGCTTTCTTGTTAACGACAAGGAGACAAATGGCCTCAACTCATTCACTTCGGTTTA
>CAEGAD010018763.1:0-18823 GCA_903067055.1 Poeciliopsis paucimaculata
GATAAATTAGCTCAACTCGAACAAGTAGAGGCCTTGAATAAACTGAAAGAAGCAACTTTGGAAAACAATTTCAATGGCTCTGTTCAAGAGTATTGCATCATGGCGCCTCAAATGATTATAAGTGATGCAGTTGCAGGGAGTCAACTCAACTCCCTGTATTCAAAAGCTCAACATCTGATTGGATGAAGAACATCTCTGGCTGCATTCATAGAGCAGGTGACTGTGACATATACCTGACTTTCTCAGGCAATCTGAAGAGTTTGTTTCCACTTCCATACATGGTACTAAATGGAAACATTCACAGTCTGAATAGCCGCGTCACGTTCTGTCTGACTATTTTTGTCTCTCGCTAGGTTTCCATCACCTGGGTTAACATGCGAGGGGCTGGGCTTGGCTTAGGGTTGCTAGGTAACACAATTGTTATGTGACACTTTAGAGGTGTTTGAAATGGGTCAATTTCAAACACAATTTTTTTTTGTGTGTGTTTTTATTTATTTTTTTTGCTCTTGGATTGTTTCTACAAAATACAGAAACATGCAAAAGGTGAATTTCGGACCTTTAACATTAAATGCAAAAAGTTGATATGTTTTGTACAGTTATGTCAGGCTGTGTTTTTTCATCAAATGGCCTTTTTTTGGGTCTGTTATTCAGTTAAAAATTAATTATCATAGTTGAAGATTATTTCAATAATTCTTTCATCACAACTAATCTTTTCAGCCCTTAAGGTCATTTTTCTCCTGCTGAAGCTGAAGGAGTTCCTTTGCTGTGAATGTTTCTGTGATTTATTTATTTAAGCTAGAAAAGGCAAGATGAATTAAACCATCACAGATTAAAGCCTTTACTCAGCTCTATCACTTGTCACATACGCACCAGATAGCCGATGCCGTTTGATGTGAACGCAGAAAGATGAAATGTTGAAGCAGATCAGAGAATTTCCCAGACGTGAGGAGTCGCATTTCTTTCTTTTATTTTATTCCATCAAGCACAACTACACCTGTCCAGATGGAGAATGTCACCGTCAAAGATCCCCTCATCATTTAAACAAGAGAAGCCCATCATCTGATGTAAAATAGAAAATAAAAAAAGAGAGATCCAAAGTTTGTATGATTGTTTTTGCGACTCCCAGTGTGCACCGCAAGGTTTCTGTCACGATGTCCAGGAAGGAGAGCAAACAATCATGTTTGTCAGTCGAATTGAAGCGGGATCATAGAGGAAACCATGCAGAATTTTTTCCTTTCCGCCAGTAAATCATCAGCACAATTTTATTCTACTGCACCTTAAAGAATGGGCTTAAAAAAGAAAGCAGCTCTGAAACATGAAAGAAGTTGCAAAATCGCATTTTAGGGCGATTTATATGCCCTAAATATAAATAAATATTATCACCAGCTGAAGCACAAAACGTACCTGATTCATGTGCGGCTGTTAGCACGAAAGGTGGTTTTATTCCAAAACAACAGCGGCATTTAAAAGCGAACAGAAATTACATTAATTTCAGCCCAGCACTTACATCTGAGGTGCTTTTTTCTTACCACTCTAAAATAAAATCTCTGCAGGAGAAAGCATTAAGCTCTGGGGAAGTCAGTGTCAGGTTTGTGTTACCTTTCAGAAGTCTGCCTCAAGCTGGTTTCACATAACAATAAAACTGCAGATCTTCCTGCCACCGCTGTGAGTGAAACGTGCTATTTTAACAGCGTGCGCTGCGCGGGTCTCACAGCAACTTTTAGAACAGCCACAATTATCACAGTTGTTTCAGCGCCGACAACCCGGCTTTGTTCTCCTGAAAACATGGATGTGAATGAATGGGGAGATGTTTTAGGTGAGAAAAGCAAACGGATAACTTTGACAACGTTTATTTACAGCAGCCGGTGACGTGGCGGATTTCTGAAAAGCCCGAGGGTACGGTGACCCATTAGGGTCAACAACATGTAACAGCAAAAGCCACCACCTTTTAAATAAATTAGGCTTGTCTCTACGTTTGTCAAAGTAATTGATAACTTGATATAACTGAGCAAATGGGTAAATCTATACTCAACGTAAAGATTGCTTTAAATCTTTCAAATTGCTGAAATTTGATGTTTTAATTGTATATGTGTGTTTTAAGGAATTTCATTATGTTTTTTTGTTTTTTTTCTTCTGTAAGTATGATTTTAATTCTAAAATGTGCATATAAAATATCTATCCTGAAGACTTTATCACAAACAATTTAAGATTCCTACATAACATTTGCTTTTTCGAAGCTAAATGCTGTATTGCATCCTCATGGAAGAAAGAGACAGTATTTCACAATTTCACAATGGATTAAACAAATTACTTTTTGTCTGGGGTTATATTTTATGTATTTGTAAATGAGTGGATACGTTCTTGTTCTTTTGTTAAAATCAATAAAGATATGTTTAAAAGAAAGTTTGATTTTACTGTAATGTCTGTGGACCTCAGGTGGAATAGCCGAGAGTCAATCCTTAAATAAACAAATAAATACTAAAAAAAATGAATTGTTAAACTAATTTGTGTCAAAATTGATACAAATGGATCCAGTCACATTTGCCAAAGTCGTCTCATCTCTTCCAACAGCAGCGCTGCATCAACACTTAACTTATTCTTAAATTTTAAGCTCTGCCAACCTGGCGAGTGCAGCGACCCACAAGGCTCACATATCTGGTGTTTGTCAAAAAAATGTCAATACTGTTTGGAAGAACTTCACTTACGAGGGAGGTAGGGAAAAAAAGGAAATCCAGAAGGAAGCCACGTGCTAGCTGTGCTAATGCTACAAGCTAATGCTCCGACACAGATGTTTTGAGAGCAACGATAAGGTAAGTAAAGCTCCTCTATCTGAAAGTTTAAACCCCAGAAGATTTGTCCTGACTTCTAATGAAGTTTATGTAGTTTGTGTGTCACAATGTGGTTTCTTTAATAAAAAATAAATAAATAAAAAAACAGCCACATTGCACAGCATGGCTGCAGTACTTACCGTGGTGGGGGAGCTGCATTCACTGACAGACTGGCATGTTTCTGAAGCCTCTGATGATGCAGAGCTGGAGGATTTCTAGAATAGAGAGAAAAACATTTTCTCATCTAGTTTATCAGTTCTCAAAACTTGCAGTGCCATAGTTCTTTTAATTCTTCTTTTTCTTTCAAATTCAATAGTTAAATTTTAATTTATTTTAAATTTTCTTATCCATGCATATTTATGGGGACAGATATACAGAAATACCCCATTTGATATTTAGATTCTTGTCCATTAGCAAGCTGCAGAAAAACACCAAAACAATCTGTAGCCATGGACTAAGTCCTATTGCACAGCACTGTTATGTGTCTGACCTCATTTCCTCATTTTGTTTTGTATCAGTTGGTCACAAGGCAAGGTATTTATTAACATTTGTTTGACTGGAGTGTTTGGTCTGGAAATGTGTTGACAGTCCCTAAGTGAACCTCCGAACGCTTGAAGAGGGAACTTGAGAACGGCTGGTCGAAATTAGCGTTCATAAATCGGATCAACATTGAGCTAAACGCCACTTGATCAGCGGTTATTGGGACATCCGATATCCAACTTGAAACTAACTTCACTGTGGTCAACACAATAAAAACATCGGGATAAAGTTTGTTTTGCTCTGTGACCTGTAAAGATGGTACCGATCGACTGTGCGAGACGTAAACGCCCCACAACGTCTGAGGCAGTGATGTTGGTTCCAAAGCTCTATTGGCCAATAGTAGGAGCTGGACATAGAAGGCATGTCTCCTCATTAACATAAAGATGCACACGGAGAATCAGAAAAAGAACAAAGAAAAAAGAACAAACAGAAAAAGGAGAGGAGGCAACGACCAAAGAAGGAGGGCTTGTATAAGGAAAAGACAAAACAAAAATATCTACTTTTCTTGACAAAAACGCATGTTTAGGGGAAATGAAAAAGAAAATATATAAATTTCTTGACGCAAACTTTATTTATGCTTTTATTTCTTATTATGTCATTTTTGGTCCTCCATACATTTGTAAAGGAAACGCAGCTAATAATCTTAAACACACTCAAAACCAGTTGTTTAGAGTGTGTTTAAAACTAAGAACGCCACTGCTAAAAAAAACTAAGAAAGCTAACGCTACTCTTATGTCGGAAACATAACACTAGTGAAACTGTATGGGCTATTTCTCATTCTTCCAAGAACAGAATTATGGCAGTGTGATTTTTTTCTACAACTTACTAAAGGACAATTATTGATAGGGAGTGTTTAAATGTGCATGTGAACAAAATGATATTGAATTCAGACTGCTCCTGTGTGCTGTCATTGGTGAATGCACCAGGATTTCATACCTGACTGGTGATGTCTGAGGGCATTGGCGAGGGAGGCTTGGAATAGATGTTTGCATCTTGGGACACGAAGCCCGAGTCATGGGAGGAAACACTGCTGAGGCGGTGGGCTGCAATGCCCCCTGGTGGTGGAGGCTGCTGAGGCATGCTGCTGCGGTAGCGATAGGAGGAGGAGGAGGAAGGTGAGTGTGGCTGGGACCCGCCTCCACCACTACCCACACCTGCACCTCCCCCCGATGAACGGGAGGCGCTGCTGTGGGCGCTGTTGACGCTGCTGCATGGTGAGGGTTCAGGGAGAGGTGAGGAGGAACAGGGGAGGGGGCAGAGCGATGAAGGAGTGAGGAGTGTCACAATGCCGGATGCAAAAGCGGTTATGATCAGAGGAACGTGGTGGAAGGTAAAATTAGTTGTTGGTTAAAGTTTGGGAGCGTGAACAAAGAATTGGAGGAGGCGAGGAGAGAGTTGGCGATTGGTTGATGGGAATGAGTCCAGGGGTTTTTGTGAGTTGGTCGGGTTGGTGTGAAGCCACACAACAGTTACAGTTAGAAGCAGATTCCCCAGAAAGGAAAGGGAACCGGGGTGTGAAGCGTCCGGCAGGAGTGAAAGAGGGCAAATCACAAACCAGGTACAAGACAGAAGGTAGACAAGCGAAGATGGGAAAGAGCACAGAGGAGGGTGGAGGGGTGCAGAGAGGAAAAAGGAGGAGGGGGAGGGGGTAAACAGAGAGTGTGTGAACTCAGGAAGATTCAGGGAATAAAGAAACACTACAGGTGGAAGGGTGTGAACGTGTGATTTCCACATAAACACACTGATGCCCTAGATGTGACATGCACACACACACACACACACCTACACACACACACGCACACACACTGAGAGATTATTGTTTTCACAATCATAAACCTCACACATCAATTTCTGCTGTGTGGGCCATGTGCAGTGCATTCATATGACTTAACCGTTTTCTGATTTGGCCCGTATCTGAAAAGTGTGGAGGTTTAGAAACATAAAGGTGTTCGGCTTTTACTGTCATTATTTCCTTGCTAAATAAACTGCAGTCTGTCTGTGGTGTGGCACAAAGGCGTACAAATACTTTTGCAAGTCACTGCATTATTTACATCCAAGTAAAGCTGATGTCGAATTGTTTCGTGTTTTAATCTTTTTGTGAGCCGTTTTACAAGTTAAAACGGTGGGAATGTTGGAGTTCTAACAAAGATGGCGGCACAAACACTAACAGTGTTCTGACAGACACAGACAGTACAAGTGAGACACTGACATCCAGGGAGGCTCCTCTTTCCAACACTAAAGAGTTCTGTACACCGCACTGAAATACAGCTGCGTCCTCGTGTTTTATGTCTTGCGTGTGTGTGTGAGTGCGTGCGTGTGCGTGTGTGTTTGCACCTGCACATGCTGCTCTTGCGTGACCCAGAGCTGCTCGGGGACGACGGGGGGGTCTGGTAGGACCAGCTGTAATCGGAGCCCTTCAGATCCTTGATCACCTGCGAGAAAGAAACCGTCAGTCCGGTTCACACACGCTTCCGGCGTTTCCTACCAGCCAGGTGTTGCTGCAGTTCACCTGTTCGCTGGCAGGGGGCAGTTTGTGGGGGTCGGTGGTCAGCACCGTGAGGTCGTCGATGATGGCCTGGAGGTGGGTGATCTCTCCCAGCATGGCGATCTCTCCGTTCTGGCCAAACGGGACACAAACGAGGCGCATGATGTGTGTGACTGCCTCACACACCATTCAGTGAGGTCATGTCCCTGACGATCAACTGCAGCTCCAAACATTTCTGACTGAATCGGTGGTTTTCATTACATGTGAGCCGTCACCAACAACAGACTTGAAATATTCCCCTTAATGAGTGATGAATGATTGATTATGACTCTACATAATAGTTGAATGGTGGAGTTTTGGGGTCACCATGCTGACATGGTTATTGTCAACAGTAAACACCATCACTACTCACAGGTCTGGTGCTTTAATGTTTATCATCCACTGAAAATGTTTGCGTGACATTTTCACAAGACGGTAAAAGTTAACATATATTTATGCCAGTGCTGTTCCAAAGTCGGACCTCGAGGGCCGACATCCTGCATGTTTTAGTTCTATCTCTGTTTCGTCATTTGTCACCTGGATCAAATAATGGCTCATTAGAAGGTCTAAGAGGAACATTGACATGCTGAAAAGGTTGTTATTACTAACAGGAAGAGAACTAAAACATGCAGGATACCGGCCCTCGAGGACCCGCTTTGGGCACCCCTGATTTATGCAAACTTTAATTTTAACATGCATGCTGAATTGTGCGTAGAATACGGTGCCGCACGTATTTTGTGCGTACGCACGCTTTATATACGAGGCCCCAGAATGTTTTTGTCTGCCGCACTTTTGAAAATTTCTCAACTTTTACTGTGAAAGAGCTGTGCGCTCTTTTATACACGAGGCCCAAGATGCCAATCTAATATATCTACCACTGAAACCTGAGAGGATATCTGTCACTATGGCTCAAATTTCTGACTTTGCGATGTCAGGGATTAGTTCTAATACTGTAAATGTATGAAAAACTGTATTTTTTCTCACAAATGTAACTTTTTAGTGTCTAAAGAGAAATGAAGACTTCACTGTAAATAGAAGGCAAACCCTGGGCCTGGGATTTTATTATGTAAATAATGACTTCAAGTTATTAATATTTTAAATTTATGTTGATATTAACATATCAAAGTATTGAAATGCTTTGTGCTTATTTTTCCAAATGATCTGTTTTTATTCATGAACAATAAGTGCAAAATGTTTTATAAATGAAAATTAAAAAACGTTGACGCTGAAAGTTCATTGGCAGCAGCAGAGCAGATTAACAAACATTATTTTCTTCGATTTAGTGCAGTTATGAAAAGACTGAATAACTGTTACAATTATTATTATATTAAATGGACAAGGAATGTAAAACAAATCTAGATATTGTATGACTAAAACGTTGGTTGTCAACCTGTGAATTGATTCATTTATTGCCTTTAAACCTTTTGAGCAGAAGAGGGCGCTGTTTGTTTAAAATCTCCAGAATCCAGCTTTTTCTTGGAAAGGTTTTGCCTTCATGCAGGTTTGTGTTCTTGTCCATAAATTTACCACTTCTCTCCTTGTCTTTCTTAAAGAAACAGCGCTACTTTTATTTTCACTTACAAGTTTTTAATAATTTTTGTCAATAAGCTAGAGATCTTTTCATAGTCAGTGTGTTCGCTAGCTTTGCACCAAATTTAGTTGAAATATAATAATAGTCTGGTGGTGCCCGTCATATCCTTTGTTTTTCTACCAGTTTACACTGAAAGGTGAACCAGGGTCCGATCCGATCGTGCCGGCCTCCTCCTCACCACCACAGGCTGAAGGAAGCCGATGAAGGTGCAGAAGCGCCCCCTCTCCTCCACCAGGGCACGGCGCACCGCCTGTTTCTCCGTTTCCTCCATCAGCAGACACATGTCGGTCACATCCTGCATGGCGCTGTCCAGCTGCGGCTGCAGGTCGCCTCGCCCTGCCAGAAAACACAGAACGCGCTTTTCAGTGAAGAGAGGCGGGTTGACACAGATCAGTGCAGGAGAGCTGGAGAAGAGGACCGAGGAATGAAAGAAGGAAGGGGGGAGATTACATCTACAGTGACTTGCAAAAATATTCACTTGTATATTGTTTGAAGTTTTTGCTGTTGTTGTTGGACTTTGAATAGGCCGTTTCAAAGTAGCTCTTGGTGTATCTTCAATGTTGTTGTACATCTGGAAGGCTAAGCTTCAAGTCTTCTGCTGCTCTTCCTTCAAAAAGCATCCCCACATCATGGTGCTGCCAACACCGTGTCACAGAGGGGTTAATATTTTATGTTATCATATTCTGCCAGATTTGTGGCTGGTTGTGGACAGATCCTCCAGCCTGAGCTGTGTGCAGTAATATGTGCATCTTTACTGCTTCTCTGATAAATATAGTTTCATTAGCTAACCCTAAATTTGTGTTTGTCACATAATGAAATCATTTTAAAGTATGAATACTTTGCAAGTCACCGTAGCTTCAAGTTGTTGCCTCTTTTTACTCCAGTATTAACACATGAATAAAAAGCTGATCTTAGTGGAGGAGGACACACTCTGATGTGTTACGGTGTCAGTACCGGTCCAATGCAACATCAGTGTAGCATGGCTGCCGTGTGAAAAGTTACACTGTCAAAAATCAACTATAATTTGTGTCATTTAACCTTTCATAAGAAGAAAAAATCTACATTTTCACCATGTCATTCATTCATTTAAAAATGTCCCAGGTTAAAACTAAATATTTAATGAGAAACAGAATATTTAGCTCGCAATCTGGATAATTAGTTTTAAAGTAAATATTTAGCTGGCGACCTAACAATTTAGCTTGATAACTATATACAGTATTTAGTTAGCAAGCTAAGTGCTTAGCTGTCAGTGTCAAGCTAAATGCTTAGCTTGCTAACTAAATATTTAGCTTTAATCTAAATACTTAGCTAGAAAGCTAAATATTTATCTTCCTAACTAAATATTCTATCAGTAAGCTAAGAATTTAGTTCCAAAACTAAATATTTAGCTTTGAACTAATGTCATTAACAGAATATTTAGCATGTGGCTAAATATTTAGCTTCATTTGTTATTCATATACCCTGTTCATCATTGTTTTTTTTCTTCTTGACCTGTATAACATTTCAGCTTGCGAGCTAAAAATGTACATTTTTAGTTTAAAAACTAAATACTAAGCAAAACATTTGGCTTCAAAACTAAACATTTAGTTTAGTTTTGAATGTAAATTGAATGTAAATGTGTGTAAACTACACATTTACTAACTAAATGTGTAGTTTCACACAAAATATGTAGGTTTTAAATGAAATATTTAGCTTGTTGATTAAATATTTACTTTGAAACTGAGATGAATAAATACCACGGGAAAATATGTATACAACTGAAAAATGAACCTCCATCTTATTCTGTTATGACAGGATAAATAACCCAAACTGTCAGTGTTTGCCGTATCTTTACAAACAACGCCCCGTAGTGTAGAGCCAAAACAAAACAGGAAATCCAGATGCTGTCTGCTAGCTAGAAGAGTAAACGTGAAATGCAATGCATAGAAAACAAGAAATGAAATGAACCTCTGTAGTGTCACAGCATGCAACACAAATCAGTGCAGATGTCAGTGCTACCAGGGACGTAATGAAAGAAAGAGTTGCAACGGAGTGGCAGCATGACAGCAGAACGCCTGCAGTGTCACTACAAAGCTCTATCAACACGAGCTACAAGAGTCACGAAGGAGTCAAGGAGGAAGTTCCATTACATCAGGCAATAAAGACGAGCTGTTATAGAGGCTGAACTCTAATCCATCTTCAGGGGACCGAAACTATGATTAAAGTTGTTTAGCGACTGCAGTGCTCTAGAAACTTTTCCCATTTGAAGGTGAGGGTGAAAGGACCCAGTAATCTGTAGTAATGCTAATGTTTAGCAGCGAAGCTAAGTGACAGAAATAGTGTGGTCTGGAGGACCAATCGCATTCATTTTCAGTTTAACGTCTTAGTTTTTCCCTTCATAGCTACGTTTGTTAATCTCAGCAACATTTACTCATAATGTAAAAACCCCATCAGAATTTTGTTTTCTCTAAGAAAAAGTTAAACTATGCATTTTGTTTGTAGCCCAGGAATATGATGCAACAAAAAATGTTCTTACTTTTTTTAAATTTTTGTTTTTGGTGATCTAAGTAAGAAAAAAGGCTGCAATATTGCCTCCTTGCACTGAAGGTTAAGAAAGGTTGCTGGATATTAATTTATTTCTGAAATGACGATTTTGATGAAGCTGCATTGTTATCACAAATTGATCACATCTTTATTGAGATTTAAAAAACTGTCAAACCCTGTAAGTATCTGTTACTGGAGCGTCAGACAGTGAATACGTCTGAATATTTGGAGATCAGCGACCGGCAAATACTTAAAAACAAAACCGATCTTATGCACCAGTCTACAAATGTCTGAAAATCAGCCAATGTCCTTTTTGTTCTGATGTGAGAAATAGCTGTAGCTATATTTAGCAACGATTCAGACCAGAAAATCAGTATCAGCCAAGAAGAGAATGGACGAGTCAGGCTTTTTATAGACCGGTAATCGGTCAGAAATTGGTGAATTGTTACAATAAACAAAGTCCAAGACGTGATAAAGTTTCATCGCTCACCTAAAGTGACAAAGTCAAATCAAACCCTCTGCTCTCACGTCTAAAACAACGACAGACAGGATGACAAAGAGACTAGCTGATGCCACAGAGCAGCGGTGAGTGACAGGCCGATACTTACCCTGCATCTCTATTACAGGGAGACAAAATGCCACAGGGACGGAGGGACAGAGAGACGGTGGCAGGTGAGAGCAGGGAGGGGCGGGGCAGCAAAAATAGAAGCAAAATTGAGGGGATAAAAAAGAAGAAAAAGGGAGACAGAGAGAGAGAGGGAGAGAGCATAAATAGCAGAACTTATTGTTAAGTTTAGTACAGAGAAGCCGTCAGGACAGCCGCAGCGCAGCGGGTTAGAGCAAAACAATCAGCAACAACAACCAAAAATGAGTCCAGCACTAAATATATCACCATGCTTCAGCTGGGACAAAACTCACACACAGCTGTTCAGTTATCAGGTTACACAGGTCTGGTTCTGTGTAGAACCCCATTAATCAATCAAAAAAAAAAAATTTTTTATAGCACATTTCAGCAGCAAGGCATTTCAAAGTGCTTTACATTATAACAAACACAAAAACACAAAGTCATGCAACATAGAATAAACAATCAAAACATTACATTAAGTCAAGTTAACAACAATCTTATGTTTGTATTTCATAGTGACATGTACATCATGGAGTATTTATTAGCTAAGTATTTATTAATAATAGTATTTTGTTGATTGTTTTATTGTTTATTTAGAATGAAACAGCTTTCTCTCTGATATTTTGAATCTATGAATTTATTTCAGATATTCTACCAAGAGAAAAACAAAACAAAAGTAATACGTACATTATCTTAAACACAATTATTATTACCTTTGATCTGATTTTTTTTGTTGTTTCTTTTTCTCTCTTGGTGGAATGTCTGAAATAAATTCCGAGCAAACTGTTTTGTTCAAAATAAAAATAAAAAAAAATACTGTTATCAATAAAAAAAATTTAAAAAAAATCCATAACATATATATAAATGTCATCGTGAAATAAATATGTCAGATATAAAAATATTTATTGTTTTTTCAATTCATGGAAGAAACGTCATAGATCAAATACTAGCAGTTGCAATATTATCAATAGTCACCAGATGGCAGCATAAAACCAATCGATGATTTTATTTCTATCACTTCAATTGGAAAGTTTGGTTTCTGCTTCCTGTTTGTTGATAACAAAAGCAGCTTAAAGGGACAGTACTGTGTGTTTTCCAGGCTCATAATTCCAATTTATAGAACAACCATGTAACTATGTTACCTTCAGTTAAAACTGCTATATAATAACCAAATATAGCTTAAACAAAATTTTACTTTGTAACTTAACGCCATGAAATTGGGCCTCTGTCTCTTTAAAAACTCCTGTTCTTTCTGACATCACCACAACATGGCTCCTTTATTAACCTATTTTAACAACATTTTTACAAGTGTTACACTAAGAAGTAGCACATATAATGAGCTCAGCAGATGTGCAGTTCCACCAGGTGTTTGCTAATTGCTGCTGGCTAGTCTGAAGGAGCTGAGTGAGGGAGAGCTGCATTGTAAGGCTAAAGCTCAGAGGAGGAGCTGCGCCTCAAAGGTGGGGCCATTTCCACCCAGACGTCTTGTACAGCTGAAGGTGGCCATGGATATTAAGGATTTCTCAAACATGGATGAAAGAATCAAAGCAATACTCCTCACTTGTTTGTAATGTCAGTATAACATGATGCAGAGGTAAAAGAAAGTCGATTTCACCTGATGCTGCCCCTTTAATATTGAGTCAGTTAAAATAGATGTGTTCCTTTATTTTGAATTCAATAAAGCTCTGGTGAATAGTGGTAGGATCCCAGAAAAAGCTGGAGCGTCACTTCTGGTTACCTTTACGAGCCTTCTTCTGCAGCTTGATGGTGTCAGATGACTTCTTCTTGATCTCGTGGCGTGACCTCTTGTACTCTTGAAAGAAGAGAAACAGAGATGCTTTTACATGGGAATGCAAAGCCTTGGGGTGAAATCAACTTTCCTCGCGCTTCACATGTTAGCTTTAGCAGAACTGAGTCCGTGAACTGATCCGACACAAGCCTGTAGCCTTTTCACTGCCTGAAAGGAAAAACTTTACAGTTGGAGACATACTAAAGATTCTCATTTAAGTCTAGCCATAATCAAACAATTTGACAGAAAACATAAATGGTTGGAGGGGATATATGTTAGTTTGAGAAAGAGCGAAAAATAAAAAAATTAAAAAACTCTTTGAAAATTTGGTGTCAGAATCCATAGTTGGGAATCCAGGTTAGTATGAGTGTGGTTGTAGTTAGACCATCTCTATAGACATTCTAAAGAAATGTTGATTCCAACACTTACAAAATGTGATCTATATAAATAATATTAACCTGGCTGAACTGACAGAGTTCTTGTTAAAGATGCTCTGCCACAGCATTTGTGTTGTTTTTTCTCTGTTGAACTTAGTCCACAAACTATCGCCATTGCTTATTCCCACCTAGCCACAGAGTTCTGTTTACTCTGAACTTAACTTTGATCCCTAGAGATTCTGCTAACTTTCCCGTCTTACATCTGAATGTTCTTGAGTGAAATCTGTTCACATGGACGGACACCACAACCAAAGTTACTACACCAGTGATTTCTTATCATCATGTGAGGGGTCTCTTACGTTTTGGAAATCGGCAGACAATTTGAAAATCTTGCCGTTTGTACCAGGTTTAAGTCCCAAACCAACAGATAAGGCTTCATGAATTAGCACATTCAGCTGGTTTCATGTTTCACCTTTGGCATGGTCCTTATCCAGCTGGTTGGCGGTCTTCTTCCAGTCTTCAATCTTATCCTGGAGAGGAGTGATCAGACTCTCCATCAGAGCACTAGAGGAGACACAGACATGGACGGACGGAAAGCATTGATCACTAGTGGCATCAGTAAAGAAGAAAAAGACCAAGACTTCGCAATTGTCTAGATGTGTTGAGTCGGACAACAATCTATCACTGCTTGTAGGGTGGCAGCATTGGTACGCCTACATTGTGGCGTATCGTGATGGACTTTCTTTCTGTCCATCACAATACATGATTTAAAAAGATTTTAACAAAACTCTTGTTTCATTTTTTTTTTATCAAAGCAATTACTATTATATTACTTTGTTAGTCTAGCTCAGATAATTACTAAAACACATGTCTGCGGTCTTAATAAGAGAAAATGTGAAATCATACGAGTATTATGGGTTATGGGTATGAGTGTCTTTGCAAGGTACCTTTTAGGTAATCAGGATTGCAACAATATTTTGAATTGATTTAGCCTGAAATTTTCCTACACAACCATATCGACAGCTAATGACCACCATCATTAGCGTAATAGCTTTTTGTTGTGTAAAAGTCATTAAGACGTATGGAGAATGAATCCAGAGGAAAGTGGTGGATAGGAGTAGATTCTTGGAGAGGCTTCCTGAGTGGTTTATGATGCATACCAGTGGTTGTACTCAAATACAATCCTTGAAATGTGGAGAGGGTAAGCAATGCAGCAGACACCATTCATTGAGCAAGACAAGACACAAAACATTTTTGTTCAGACAGATGAACTGTGTATGACCAGCAACACCGTTAAGAGAAGGAAACAAGATCTTACTTTGTGAACTGGCGAAGTTTGGCTTCGATGCTGCGATGTCTCATGCACATCCTGGTAAGAGCTGAACCGATGTCTCTGGTCGCCCCTGGACGGAAAGGACAAACAGGAATCAGAACAGGACACACACACACACACACACATACACACACATGCAACAAAAGTATTCTGTTCGTTTACCACAAAAGGCCTGTTTTAGTTCCACCGACCACAAATCTCAGGTCAAACCTTGCATTAAATTGTTAGCACGCTGTATAAAGACAAGACTCATAAAGTCATCGCACATTTCAAACAGACGGACAGCTAAAGAGCTTTTGTTTCCTTTTGCACTCAGCATTTATATAAGAGAGAGATTGGCCGTCGTGGAGACGCTACACACTCTCCCGGCTTCGACCAAATAAAGCAGTGTCCCTTGGGGGGGCTGCTGCGCCCAGAGACCCGCTTTCATGTGTGGCTAACCTGCTACTGTAAACACAAGTCTATTTTAGGAGAATAGGTCTATATGGAAAAAGCTGAGCAGGGAGTTTGATTCAATGGATGGCAGACATCGCTGACTTCCAAACAAGGCGCTCAGAGCTGCAGCCGCCATAGTAAAGTTGGACATGCCACTTTTTTTCCAGATTCTTCCTGAGCAGAGCTAAGGCTAAGAGTTGTACTGCACACAGCACAAGAACAATAAAATAATCCAAACTTTAGGTGTAACATGCAGTGGAAAGTTCTGATTAAATTAGCGAACAGGTTTCCTCCAGGTGTTACACACTACATTAAAACTGGTAAAAGACCCAATTTCTCATGACGATGCTATAATAATACGATCAAGCATCTTATAAACTGCCAAGTTTGTTTTTACAATGGGAGTGATTCAAAGTTTTAGTGGAGTTAATTGCAGTGTCTGTAATTAACGGCATTTTGATCAAACTGTATGTATCAACAAAATACAAAATATTTTAAATTCAAAAACCCCTTTTTGATGCGAAATTATTAAATAAATAGAAATACACGATCAGCAGCAAATATATTTATTGTATTTAATCTGTATTCCAGGTTCTTCAACCATCAGACTGACAAAGTGCCATTCCAACCATTCAATGTTTTAGGAACCTCTGATCATTCATGAAACCTCTTTAGAAATGTGGAGTGGAGATGCTAACGTTAGCGTTGAGGACGTCTCTGCTGCTACATGTTTAGCACTTAGATGCTAAATTAGGCTTGAATAGGTTCACTGACAGGCTTCATAGGTATAAAATAAATATATTTATTGCGCTAAAATCTACAGGGAACATTTCAGTATAACAGGTTAAAGTCTTGGACCTACTTTTTAGACAACATAGTCGTACGTTTTTTAGGATCCTCAATGTGCAGTACCTTTCACCCTGATTATCACAAAAAAAAAGCATAACATGCTAATATTGTTTGACATGTATGAGCCTCATGCCAGCAGTGTCAGTGCAAACAGAAGCACTGAACAGTACTACAGAGCCACTAGAATGGCTCAGTGACTTTAAATAAACGTGATCTCAAGCAGGCAAATAAGAGATTCAAATTTGAGATTTTCTTCTTGTACAAAAACTGGCCGAAAACCTGCTTCTTGAAAAGCAAAGTCTAAGTAGTGGAACGTTTTTAAAGTCAAGAGTTCCAGAGCAAAACGAGAAGTTTACACCTAATCTGTTTACCTAGTCTCTTGCCTTCTGTAGTTTATTAACTCATAACAGTCTTAAACGTCACCAATATGATGGATTTGATGGTTTATGTAATTTTTTAAATTTTCTTTAAAATCAAAAATTTGCTGCAGCAAGTTTGAATGTATAGTGGATTATTTTCTGTGACACAGAGGGTCCGAGTTATAAGTACAGTACAGGTCCAAATATATATGTATAAAAACATTAGCAAACAGAATTGGTTGTTGGACAACTTTTAAAGCAACATGATGGAGGCCTATTTACTTTAGTGATCAGGACTGCCAGCACTCATTGGTTTTATCAATATCAGATCAATAGGAAAGTACAAGACATTCAGATTAGGTCAGAGAAAAAGAGATGTTGACTTCATCCAACCTTAAGTCTTAAGTTCAAACAACTGAATATAAGTACAAGCTGTTGCTGTCCTTCACCTGATGCTAATGTCTGGAGAACCAATCTGTCATCTCAGATAAAAGGAAAATTGATTAGGAGACAGCAGATCCACTGAGGTTGAAACATAGTGTGAACTGGAAACTGCTGGAACCCACCAGTTTTTCACAATTCTGCAATTGTGGAAATTCACACAAAATCAACAAATATCCCCCATCATAATCATGAGTTTATTGCAAATTTTCCACAGAAATGCTAACTCCGACCTGCAGGTGGCAGTATTACTTCTACATTCCTGCCTGAGCCTTTCCTGATGAAGTTCCTGTCGGTGATTGGTATAAAAGATGTTTTGATGTCCAGCCTTGTGCTTTTGTTTTTCATCTGTTTTCTTTTACATGCAGATTTCAGACAGAATTTAATGATTAAAAACATCACAAAATATTTCTGAAGCAGCGCCACAAAACCAGCGATTCTGTTCGGAAGAAATCACAAAAACAACCGTAAACTCCTGGAGGGACTGGCCAGCGCTGCTGTCTGCCGGCTTTACAGAACCACAGACTGAGCAAGTGGTGACCAAGAAACATGTGCTGGCTCTAAACTCAACACCCTCTAGGAGCTGGACTGTAATTTGCTGTTGGATGACAAGCTATTGTCAGTACACTCAGCCGAGA
This sequence comes from Poeciliopsis paucimaculata, assembly GCA_903067055.1. Taxonomy (NCBI): domain Eukaryota; kingdom Metazoa; phylum Chordata; class Actinopteri; order Cyprinodontiformes; family Poeciliidae; genus Poeciliopsis; species Poeciliopsis paucimaculata. The sequence goes on from CAEGAD010018763.1 coordinate 16,853, forward strand.
TTTAACAATGGTGGGTGAGAAATTGCCCACATTATTCACGCAGAGCTTCATGGGTTATGGGAACAGAACTCATTCTTCAGACTTTTCGTGCCGATTGCCATTCAGGATAAGAGACGTAAATCATTGGAACAGAGTAAATGGACAATAACAGCGGGAGTTGAAGAGGACTGTAGATGTTAGCTTCTGCAGTAGTGCTAAGATGGTTTCCACTGTGCATATTGAAATATATTTGGTGTTTGAACAGCTACAATTGATAGGTCAAAGTGGTTTCAGAAGGGGTCTATTAGCGACTGTCCTCCCTAAAACCAACGGTTCAGTGTATCGAGTTGCAGTCTACCACAAACATGAAATAACATCCTACAAAAATATTAGTGCATTCATATTTATTAAATAGGCCATCAGAAAGTGTAAATGTAAACATAAAGCAGTGGTGTCCAAAGCAAAGGCCTGAAGGTTTTAGCTTTTCCCCTTGTTCAACACACCTGAATCAAATGATGGTTCATTAGCAGAACCTTCTTTTGACAGGACACCAGCTCTTAAAGGTGCAGTACGTTACTTTCATAACGTACCAGATAGAAAGAGCCTCTCCAGCTACCTCTAGCATATTTGCATGACATACTATTGTTGATTAATATGCATAGTGCCCTTAATGAAATTAAAAAAAAAAAAAATCACAAATTCAAATTCACAAGTTATTGTTTTAATTTGAAACACACTGACTGGGATATCATGACTGCCTTGCTCATTAGCACCTCAAAAATCTCTACTACAGTCATCGATCTGCCACAGCAGCTGGTCTGCTGATTCTAACCAGCAGCCGTCTGATTAAAACAACCACAAAATATGCTCTCACTTAAGCTACCACATACCCTGAGACACCACACACACACACACACATGGAACTATTTCTCCCATCCAGAGAGAAATCCCTCTTTCATAATTAACAAATTCTTCCCTCTTTCCTCTCGTTCTACCCGGCAACCATTCCTCCAGCAGAACCAGCCCGGCCTGAACACACACACACACACACACACACACACCCACACACACACATTTGTAGACACAGACATGCTAGGAGGTATTCACAATGCACGCCAATCAATTACACACACAACTTCAGCAGCATTTTGAGCGGTGTATAAGTGCGTGTGCATGCGTGGGGTTTGTGTGTGTTTGGAGAACCTGATTCGCTGCGATTCCAGATCAGTAAGAGGGTGTGTGAAGAAGAAGGATGACGTGGGAAAGAAAAGAAACAGGAAGAGTCTGAGACGGGATGAGAAAGCATGAGGACGAGCGGCGTTGTCTTGCACATTTTAATGAGCTCACTGCTGGAGCGAGAGCCATGGGACCCGAGTTACAGCCAAGTGTGTGTGTATGTGTGTGTGTTTGATCTCTGCATTTATGATGGTTCTCTTCCTGTTTGCCTGTTATAACCAGACCTCTCAGACTCCATAGGAGATAAACAACTAGATGAGAACACACTATTCCCATCTGGTGCTACTGTGTGTGTGTGCATGCGTGCGTGTGCGTGCTTGTGTGGGGGGGTGCGCGTGTGTGTGTGTATGCAAGTCAGCACTGGAGGAGCATGAAAACAAACTACCATAACAAAAATAATAAACAATAAAAAATTTAAAAAAACGTCGGGTGCCGGGATTTAAACATCCTGCAAGTTTCTAACGTCACAAAGATTCAGGAGACTAGAAGAAAATAAAGCTCAGAATATTCAGAGGCACAAGAATCCGAATGAGTTTTATACAGAAAAGGTGAAACATTACAGAGGACGTCAACCAGACAAATTAGTCTTGAAAGAAGCTTAAATCAGAAAAAAATATGCAATCGTCTTAAAAATCACTGTTTGCTTTCATTCTGTGATACTTTGGTTTTGAATATCTGCCCTCAAAGCGGAAGAGTTTTAGCCTTACCTGATTCCAATTCTGTAAAAATATATTTTAGCAAGCATCGTTTGCCATT
>CAEGAD010018779.1:0-22615 GCA_903067055.1 Poeciliopsis paucimaculata
GGCTTTCTTGTAATCAATCCAAGCCATGCACAGGTTGGTGTGTCGGGTTTTGCAGTCTCGGGCAACTGTGTGGTCTACGAGGAGTTGGTGTTTGGCTCCTATATATAGGAGCCAAACATATATATATGTTTGGCTATATATATATATATATATATTCACCTTATGACGCTTAAGAGATCCCAGGGTGTTTCCAGTTGTGACTAATTTGAATAGTTTAGCAACCAGGTGAAGGCATGTAAGAGCCCTGAAGGTGATTACAGTATATGATTGGAATGCATGGGAGTTGAATTTCGGTGGTACTGTAAATGTAGTAAGACTGTATTTTCAGGAAAACCCCAATTACCGCACTACAAACGTAATAATTTAGATCTGACACCCACACATCACTAACAAACAATCCAAACACTGTTTTGCCTGTTGCTATTGGAATAACAGCAAGGTTGTATACACTCATATATGTTCTTTTGGAGTAGAAGCACTTGAAGAAGCTCCTACTCTTTCTGACACTTCGCTTTCAGGATGTTATCCCAATAATGCCTTGCCATCATGCCGTTTACAGTCATTCTTAGATGCATTGGACAGAGGAGTAGCTTGTATAACTCTAATATTTTTACCAGGTGCTTGTTAGTTGCTGCCACAACTACTCTGGAGGAGTTATGTGATAAAGGTGCGTGGGAGGGGTGCTCTGTGAAGTGAAAGCTCGGCTGGGGACAGCAGCTCAGAGGAGGAGCTTTGTGAAAATAAGCAATGCTTCATGAGAGCAAGTGTTTAGGCATCCCCAAATGGCTGCCACCAGAGATTCAAGAATTTTTCAAACATGAGCCTTACAGCATTATAGCATGCTGTAAAGCTCAATAAGGTCAATTTTACAGTGTTACTGATTTCCAAATGTTTGAAATGTAGACTTAAACATAGTCTCAATAAGAAGCTAGTTAAGGGGTCATATGTCTTCCATATGCTTCCAATATTACCACATTGTTGTCCTAATCTACTTTATCTTAGTGCTTGGAATTGGCCTCCTGGAAATGCAACAAGCCAATAGAGGCACAGTGAGGGGCTACTTCATGGCTGGTAGATCCATGAACTGGGGTGCTTTGGAAGACACTCTCCTTGTCAGCGGCATAGGAAGTGAGCATTTCATTGGACTTCCTGGGTTTAGTGAGGCTGAGTGGGAATTCAACACTACCGTTGCCTCAGTTGCTGTGTATATTCAGAGTTGGAGTTTACACCATGACAGATTACCTGTCCAAACAATAGGGAGGATGGTGTTTGAAGGTGTGTTTTCTGCTTTATCTCTCATGCTTTACATCTCCACTAAGCTGTCTGTGAAACTCTATTCAGGAGTCTTTTTCATTCAGGAATCCTTAGGGTGGAACCTTTATCTTGCCATCATCCCCCCTTGTTACAATGACAGTTGTGCTGAAAGTCACTGGAGGTCTGGTTGGTGTCATCTACTCAGTCCACGTATTCTTGATAGTCTCTGAAGTGCTCTATCTTATAGGGATCAACTTTATCCAAAATGGAGGTCTTGGCAGAATAAGATTAAAAAAACATTCAGGTCAATCCAAACATCATTTCCGTTCTTCTGTCTTCACCAAATCTGACATTTTCTGTATCCTGCAAACAGTATCTCAGATCCTCAACAAGACACTTGGAAAATCCTGCAAGGCCCAAAAAATCCTGACCTCCCTTGGCCTGATGTCTTGATGGGTCAGACCCCTTCCTCAATTTAGTAATGGTGTGCATATTAGGTAATTATACGGCGAGTTGTGACCGCAAAGAACATCACTGATGCCAAAGAGTCTAAAATCAGGGCTTCCTCAAAATTCTTCCTATGTTACCATATTAGGGATGATTTCCAGGGTCTTCTTTGTTGACAAGCTAGCATGCATTAGTCCAAAACACTGTATGGTGGTGTGCTGTTCTGAGGCGGCTGCATCAATGTGACATACACTGAGCTCGTCATGTCAGTGATGTCTATCAGTTTCCATGACTTCATGATGGTGATCATGGGTGCTGCGTTGATCTTCAACTCCGCAAGCACCATATTAACTATAAAAGGATGCTTTGTCCAAGGAATTAGTGATAAATGGCAGGATTTTTGTTGTCTTTATAGTTATTAAAATAGAAGTAGCATTTATACTATATCAGAGAGGTATGATATTTCTTAATCGTTCTCCTTTCCCCCTCGTACCAATACTATTCCTGGTTGGTATTCTGTGGTAGTGCTGTAATATGACTGGTGCTTTTTGAGGTTGGAGTGGTTGGCTTTATTCTTGGACCTAGGTGGATGATTTTAGGCTTTGTTCACAAAGAACTGCATTGCAACCAGCCTGATGAGTGACCATCCTCCATCAAAGATGTCCAGTTCATGTATGTGGCAGCATTCTTGTTTTGGATATCAGCTTTAACGATTGTCGTTGTCAGTCTCCACTCTTCCACTGGAACAAGAGCAAATCAGAACAGCCACTCTGTGGGAGTTAATGCAGAGAAGGAAGCTAAAAAGACAAAAAATATTTCAAGATGGTGAAGAAGTTCTTAGCAATTTTAGGCTTCTGGATCAGATAACGGTGGTGTTTGTAATGAAACTTTCCACATCCACCAAAACAAGGTTGGCAGCAAGATGAAAACGTAATCAAAAAAAGGGCAACATTATCCCAACTTACTCCGAAGTCCAGAATGGCAGCTATAATCTGATATGTGAGCCTAGACAGGAGAGTGACTGACAAAAGAGACAAGTGTGGATGTAGAGAAAGAAGAAGAGTGCTGATTTTGGGAAGGAGGAGAATAAGTGGAAAACAATAAATGTGTGAATGTTTTTGAGGATATTCATGGCCCCCTGGAGAAATCTTCCCAGAAGAGAGTACTTAGTATGCTGCACTTCAGAAGCTTTTAAAACCACACTAACAGAGCTCTTAGTTGAGTTTTGTGGCCACACAGATCTGTTTAATTGGACAAGCAAGGCTGAACTTCCAACACTGGAAGGGTTAGTAAGCATAGATATAAAGAAAGAAGTAAATATTTTACGCTTGACAAACAGTGTTTAAAGTAATAAAACTTAGTACAGCATGTCACTTGCACGTTATGCGGCAGTAGAATTAAATGTAAAAGTGTGCTAACATTTTAAGAGCTTAATTGCCATAACAAAAACATAGTAAAGGTAAAATTGCCATGAGTCACATCTGGGCATTCACTGATGAAACCTTTGAGACTTGAATTGACTTTAATCACTTGCACAAACAAAAAAACTATTGTTTGATCCAGGGCTTTTATGAGTTTCTAGGCACACATTATGAGCTTTACTCAGGTACACCCGAATAAATCAGTTTGAACTAGCAAATTGATCCTTGAAAAAAAAATGCATGATAATACAGATGAACTTACAAGCTTGCTCTGGAGTTACCATGGGCTTAGAAGGAAATATTTTACACTAGCATAAATAAATACAAGCAACACACACTCTAACACTAGTGTTTCCAAGAATCTTTGAGCCTTAATCAAAACACTGAGTTCACTGGTGGAGGCCTGGACAGTATTAATGATTCAGATCAATAGACATTCTGATGAACTCACTGGTTACTTGCAGGTGCTATTAAAAATAAAAATTAAATGAATTAAGTAAAATAAAATGGTTTTTTTTTTTCTCTCTGCCAAAAAATTGGGATGTTTATATTATGATGACCTCATAAGTTCTACCAGATATTTCCTAATTGCTTCTGCTGCTAGTTTGGAGAAGTTGTGAGAGCATTTTCATTAAGGGGGGTTATGGTACTTTTCGTAATGTGGGCATATCAAAACTAATGCCACAGTCATACCTCATAAATCCCCTTTTTATCACATTTGAAAAAAACTTTGGCACTTCTTATAACCACGATAACATAATTCCTACATACATTACCTGAAACATCTAAAAGACATTTCCAGGCTTAACAATGAAAGACTAATGATGTGGTGCCAATATCAATATATTGATGAATGAAAAATAAATATTGAAATGAGCAAAGTGATAAGTCCGTAATGTCCTTACAAAGCATCACCGGATGCTTTGTATCTGGTGATGCTTTGTATCATCACCAGATAGAAAGCATCTGGTGATGCTTTGTAAGGACTCGTGAATATGACTTATTTGAATCACATGGAGAAAAAAAAACATCACCACAATGGAATGAAGTTACTAATTAGTCCTGAATGACTGGAAATGATGATAAGTCCAGGCTCACTATGATCCATTGACGTTTTAGGTATGACTTCCCAAAATCACAAGATCTACTTGCGAACAACATAGCTGCAGTTTGTCTCGAGTGTGTGCATATGCGTGGATGTATGCGTGGATGTATGCGTGTCTGCGCCACTGTTCCTGGGTGGTTGACAAGACAAACCCAGCCTCCGTGCCAGACACTTCTGAAATCAACACAGGTCAATGAAGCGAGATAGCTGCACCCTAAGCCTTCCTAACTGGGAAAAGATGTGGCTTCACTCTTCTTTTTGTTCAGAGCTCCAACATTTCTTTCGAAGTTTGGGACTGTTCCATAATCATTTCATGATGGAGCTGAAAGTGATTTCAAATATCCTGTGTCTGCACAGCAAAGTTGGAACCGCGAACTGTGTGACACAATTTGTTGAAGTAAATTTCAACTTGCGTTTAATGGCCGATTTTATTTCCACAATCAAACATGTTGTGTTTTTAAAGATCTTTGGACATTAATAGCCTTCAGTATTTTTAAAAATTGTTTTTTCAAACCAGTTTTTCTGCAAGCTGCCTAAGGTCATAGTACTTTTATCCTATTCAGACGGCCTGCCTGAATCTGCAGGCAAATTGCAAGGTAAACCAATGCAAAATTGGAAGTCCTGAGTGGGGCCAAGAAAGGCAGATGCAAGTCAAACAGTCATGCACACTCTGGCTTTTGATCAGTTTGGATGTACTAGATAAAGTATCATATATGTTTTTGAACTGCAGGAGAATGTAAGATTATACCCAGAAAACATGCAAACTCTACTCATAAATTCTCCAGCTGAAATTTGAACAAGAGACCATCTTGCATCACAGCAAGAGACAGCATGGAGTCCAAGTAACTAGTCATGCAATAATATAGCATGTACATTTATCTCTAACAGAATCATATTTGTTGATATGGAAAAAAAAAAAAAAAAAAAAAAATGTAAAAATGATCAAACATACTCTGAAATTGACCAAATCACATCTCAAATGTCAAATGAAATGGCCCTGCTGTCATGATTTGAGGTGTTGAATGTGGACCAAAAAACAGAGGTGAGGCAGCAACTGAATTTGATGATTTAATGAAAAATAACAGGCATATACAAAAGTCCAGGCAGCTAGGAGCTCAAGCACACGTACAGAACTGGTAAATGGTAACACTTTATTTGACGGGTTGTGAATAAAACTGTCATGACACCATCATAATGTCAAGTTGTCATAACGAAGACATTTTTGAATAATGTCAACTTTGTATTAAAAGTGTCATGATTTACCGAATGACACTTTAAGACAACAGTCATAAATATTCACGAAGACTTATTCATGTTCATGACAGGTGTTATGTCATGTTTATGACGGTGTCATGACAGTCTTATTCACAAGCCGTCAAATGAAGTGTTACCAACTAAATCAGTGACACAAACGAATGGCAGCAACGACAAGAATCCCACGGGGAAACACAGACACTAGTGGGATTAAATACACAAGAGGTAATCAGGGAAAACGAGAGACAGCTGGGAGCAATCAGGGCAGAAAAAATGAGCCAACACAGGAACTAAATTGACACACAGAAAAACCAAATCCTCAGCTCAGGTAGCTTCCCCCTCCCCCTCCACACACATGTGCACATACAGCTCCTTCAGACTAGCCAGAACAAATTAGCAAACACTTGGAGGAATCGCACATCCGCTGAGCTCATTATATAAAATACTTCTCAGTGCCACACTGGCAAAAACATTATTAAAGGATTAATAGAGAAGTGATGTGAAGGTGAAGCTTCAGAAAGAGCAGGAGTTTTTAAATAGACAGAGGTCCAATTTCAAGGGGTTAAAATACAAATTCAAATTTCTCCTAAGTCATATTTGATGTATATAGCATTTTCTTAACAACTGGAGGTAACATAGTTATTTGGTTGTGCTGTACAATTGCATTATGTGCCTGGAAAATAAATAACACTGCCTCTATACATTTTTAAACATTTTTATCAACAAATACAATTTGCTTCCAAGTTCAAAGCTCCCACTAATAGAACTGGAACAAATGCATGCAAACAAGATTTACAAATAATAATTGTTTCTGGGCTATGAGCTCATCTATGGAAGCAGAGGGAGAGTTAAAAATAAATCCAGTGTTTGAGAAATCAAAATGTGTAATCAGTTTTTTTTTTCTTTTTCTTTTTCTTTTTTTTTTTTTTTTTTACAAAAATAGAAAATTAAACACAAATTACACTGAGCAGAAAACTGCACAATAGGGCTTGTCCAGACTTGCTCTTCGCACAAGTCCCATCAGTACATTTCAGGTGTTTGATTTATTCTGCCCATTTGTGGGGTATATTAAGAACAAACTCATGTCAGCCCATGAAGAATGTAGTTAATTCATATACCTAAGTGATGACATCAAATCCCAGCTTGGGGTGCACCCATATGGAGTCAATCTAAGCTTTATCCAAAGTATGACAAATTTAAAAGAAATATTGTTGTTTAATGCGCCTGGAAAAGGACAGCTTGACAGATACCCTATCACTTCTGGCTCTGTTTACTCTGTCCAAGATACACAGAACTAGGTTTGAACCCATGTCAAATCAAAGTTTAATCAGCTATTATTTTATTAGTTTAGGTATGTAATGTGTTAATTGCTCACCAACAATCTTCTATCACCATAATAAGTTAGAAAATTGTGACCGGAGCATTTGTCATTCATGGAGAACGCTACTGGATGAATGCCTAGTTCCTTTCAAAGATGGACATTCATTCAAGCAGGACAGAAATTTGTTCCATGTGTTTAGATAAAGTCAAGATAGTAATCGGTTTGTAATTAGGAGTGAAAAATTACTTTTAGTTGTTTAGCTAGTAAGGCATGTCAAACAACAGAAGGAAAAATAGGGTTGTGTGATTCAGTTTGTTACACTAAAAGAAAAAACAGAACCAATGTATACTCATATTTAAGTATAATGTAAATATGTTCTTTTTGTAAACATTGTAAAAAAAAAAAAAAAAGAGTAAAATTAGCAAGGTTGAAGGAATAACAGAGAAAAAAACTGTACATGACAAATGAATGAATTGCATTTTGTCATGCTCCCTTGTTTTACTGATGTCTTAGGGTCTTAATGTGCCACAAAAGGGACTTCATAACAATCCCAACATGGTGTCCAGTACAATAAACTCTTTCCCTTTCCAGATGTTATTCTTTGTTAACAGCTGTTTATTTTAGTAATTGTTGTAGCAACAGGTTTTTGTTTGGTGTTGTCATTTGACCCAGGTCTGGTTTACATCCTGAATAGGAAACAGAACGAACATAAGAAGAGAAATACAGGCAGAGAGTGATGTTGGAAAGGTACAGCCTAAGAGAGAAACATGTATGGAAAGTGTGACATGGCTCTGAGAGTTACTGTGTCCTGTTTTCGGTCAAAGTCAAACGTTTAATACACAAATACACATTTGGGGAGGAACTCCAGACTGAGGATATTGGAGCATTAGAAAGTGCAGTTTGAGGCCCTCATCACTCTGGTCACCATTTCCTCTGTACTGAAAGTAAAGGTGGAGAACTTTTGAGTCCAGCATCTTGACAATGGTCACCAACGCTGTTCAACAGCCGTCCGTCTGTCTGTCCGCCCATCCATTTTCTTTACACCCTTTAAAAGCTTATAGATTTTACCTGCAGACTGACATCTGAGCCTTAACAATGGGCTTAAACTTTTGTGTTTTTTTGAGTTCAGTTTTGGCAACCTTGTGTTCCATGGCCTTTGAATTGCTAACTTTAACTTAAATGTTGGCTTGAACAATAACCCCAGCATATCTAAACTAGCTAAACGTTTCCCACTTTATGTGCTATTGCTCATATTTAAAATGTCATCTTGTGATTCCCTCTAGCAAACAGTAAAGTTTGACGTGTGTATTTATTTGAGCAAAAACTGAACAATACTGCTTTCTAAACTTACCATTGTTTAATTTTGATTAATACTCATAAATCCTTGAATGTGTGGCTTTATACTCTTTGGAAACATTTGAGTTAATAAGACATAGTTATTATCTTTCCTGACTTAGACCTTGGCAAGCCACAGAGGTTGATCCAACAGGTAAATAAGAGCATTTTAAAAGTGTTTAAGCTCGATTAGGGTGACTGCATCACACTTTATCAACTACATTCAGTCTTCTCCTGCGGCTTACCAATTTCGCTACACTGAAGAAGCTATGATTTTAACCCCTGGCCCTGACTGATTGCTACCAGGTGGCCTCAATAGCTGTCTGCACGAGGGATTATGTGTGTGAGCATGTACGCTTGCTCACATTTGGAGATGAATCACAAAGACTAGAGGAAATAGTTACGTGGAAACTCAACAACTTTCGCTACATCCTCTACACTGTTAAAGATGCAGACGTGATCTTGACTGTCTAGAGCTGCACATGATTGTGTCTCTGCTTGGGAATGTTCCAGAGAGAAACAATTTTTTTACACTAAATTATTCACAGGTGTCTAGGATAATTAGCATGTGTTTATAACCCTGTCTCAGATTCTCGGTATCTGGGCTTCCACTTGACGTCTTGAGGGATGGCCAGACGATGGAAAATCCCTGCCGTAATGCTAATCAGCTAATGCATTCTGTCACCTGTGTTAAGAGGAGGACAGTAGTTTAATCAGTACTGCGGAAAAGCAGATGACTGGAGATAAACGATATATAAAGCCAAAGCTGCCTTATAGCATAGATGTTGCAAAAATAAAATTTGTTTAAGTATATTACTGTTATGATTTTTTTTCATTTATATTTATGAAAAAAAAATTAACATAGAAGCTTAAACTTCTATGTTCTATTCTTTCATTTTCAGTTTAATTCTCATCATAGCAACTGGAGTTGCTGGTGTTGGTTTTCAGCTGTCAGTGGAAAAAGGCAGGCAAAACAACAATCATTTCACACAATTAATTCATTTACACCATAAATCAATTTAGAATCTGTACTTATTTTAAAAAAGTATTTTTAGGCAATCATAGTAAACTTGCACTGGACAAGCCTATTCCTAAATTTATCCACTTCACTTCTCCCACACATCTTCCTTGTGAGGACTTTCTACTTTGTTTAGCACTTCACAATGTTTAGCTTTAGCTTCCACCATCCATTCCTGGCTGAAGCTTGGTCTTAGTGCTGTGATGCTAAAGAAATAAAGAAAACAGAGAGAAAAGCCAAAATGAGAGCAGCAGTATGAAATGACGAAAGTTTTCATTTGGTCCAAGAAGATGGTCTTCCTGTTAACTAGACTTTTCATGCCTTTTGGGGCCCAGTACGTTTTTAAACAACGATGGCAGGTTGATTTCGAAAGCTCTTTCACTAAATGGTAAAACTGAATAACAGTGATTTGACACTTATGAACATGTTGCTTGATATTGGATTTTTGGAAGAGACAAACGTCTTTCAAACAAGACTCCCTCCCTCAGCAGAAAGCAAGTGACTAAAGAGTTACTGCTCTGAATGTCCACGTTAACAGGAACTATGACGTGGCAACAGCCTGAATTTATTTTTCAATCTACGTTGCAGAAAATGCTATTTTAACGTTTTTAGATTGTAATAAACATGTTGTAAATGTACTCATTTTACTCAGAATTATTATTATTTTTTTAAATTGGCAGATTTTTTGTGTAATTATCTCAGAAATGTCACGAAAGATACAGAAAAAGATGCTATACACAAAGGCCATGTACTCATTGCAGACTGTGGAGCTGAGCAGGACTGATTCTAATAGGTGGTAATTGCCATGTTTCCCGTTTATTTTTAATGCCGTCAGGGTTATTACAAGAGAGCCATTCAGGCCTGCGGTTTTGGGTTGCCACTGTTTGTCTTTTTGTTCAGAGGAGTGTGACCAGGGGCAGTGACATCTGATAAATAAAATATAATTCACATATGGACACACAGACCTCTCCTTGCATCTAATGAAGCAAAAAAAGAAAAAAAAAACAAAACATAAAAGCAACGCAAAATTCAGACTGTGTAGTCAAACATCATCAGTTGTAATTGTGGTTGCCTGGTTAGCAATATTTTTCTGACGTTCTTACAAACGGAGTTGCGTATTCTTGTAGCGTACACACACATAAACGTGAGCACTTTGGCACATACTAAATAAAAGATAGGACCCTAGTAAACCAATCCTGTCCACATATGCTGAATACAGCGTCAGCTTCCATGCCGTATTGTATCGCCGTATGACATTCTGCCGGATAGAGTTACAATTTGCAAACCATAACATGGGTCAGAGTTGAGTGAGGTGGGGTTAAACCAGGAGACTATTGTTTTTCCCGCTAATGAAAATCACATGCATTTTAGCAGCGACAGAAAGTTTTGGTAACACTGCTATTGTTTACTAAAAAAAAAAAAAAAAAAGCAAAGTTTTGGATGTGGAAATAGAAAGCATGGGGTAACTGCTGTCTTTTGATTTGCCAGGTGATGTATTCGGTTGCATAAGAGCTTGGAGCGCACACTCTGCATAACCGGCCCGATCTGGAGGAATGCGACTGAATACGAGGGAAGCCAGTGAGACCGTACAGGCCAGAATTCAAAAAGAAAATCAGCCATACTGGCAAATTATGGGATGTGTTTCAGTAAAGCAGCACTGCCCTATTCATTATGGATCGTCATCTTTAACTGGATGAATAACAATTTTCAAAGCTGGATTATTTTGAAAAACCCCATTATAGATCTGTTTGTGTTCAGTGCTTTAGACACTTTCATCAACCATCACACTACGCTGATGTGAATGATTATGTGGCATATTCTGATGATACTGCTTGACTGAAAGAATAGTTTTCTAATAACCTAGGCTAGGTAGTTTTATTTTAATGTATTTTTTGCCTATATATTCACTTTTATTTCTTCATCAAGCTATCTTCTGATCCAGTAGAGGACTAGGCCTTCTTTGGGAGTTTTCCAAGGAATACTTGGACGTTGGAAATGATGTGTGCCAATGTAATTCACTCAAATAGCCGTGTTCTAGTTGCTTCGTGGGAGAACAAGTTCATTTTAACAGCATTTTATTTCCAGGGTGTGAACTTTCTCTCTATTTAATCATAGATAATTACCCAAGCTTTCGGGAAATTGTGTCATAAAAGTGGAAATTTACGTATAAGTAAGGGGCTTGCCTGTCTGTCTGCATGTAAAATCACATGCATACAGCAAAACCAAAGGAAAATGCTGACTGCTGCCCCTAATGAGTTGCATATTCCATTAATTCACTCTATAAAGGAAACCGGAGACCACCACTGATCTAAACTTTCTGTTTTATGTGAGTAAGCCAGACTCTTAGTCCTGCTAATTCCTCATTAGGTTTTCCTTGGGCTTGCTGAATTAAACTATCCGTATTTCCATAATTCCCCATGGAAACCCTCCAACGTAATATGGTTCAAGTTCATTCAAAGGCTGAAACAGACAGAGGCAGAACTATCATGCAAATTTCTATGGTGGTAGACACCACTGGAAACAAACTTGTGAATTGGATTCTCGTGAGGGTAGGAATATGAAAGCCACAATTACTTAAGTACTAATAATTGGAATGTAGGGCCTTTATGAATCAGGCTCGTTTGTCCAGAACATGCCATAGATCCTCAGTGGGATGGAGCTTGGAGGCCGAGTCAACACCTCAAACTTCTGCACTTCACACCTTCCCTGAAACATATTTTTTAGCTATGGAGGGACACTTGGCTCTAATGAAAGACAGTGACACCATTAGGGGAATGCTGTTTTTATGAAAGGGTGTACATAACACATTTTAAAGAAACATCCACATTATTACAAAACTATTGCACTGCTTCGGATGACTTGCCTTGTTCAGATAGGAAATCCTGGTGCCACATGTTTCTAGGTAATCAATACACAAACATCCGACCACCTACATGGTCACTTCATATGAACAAAATGTTAACTGTTTAACTTATCCCATCCACTTTCAGGTGGACTGATGATGAGGTAATCAGTGTTATTCATTTGATCTTTCAGTGTTCAGAAGGTTATGGTTTATCGCCTCTGTACCAATATGACCAATCGGATCTCTCACAAAGGGCCTCTAGAATACATAAAGATTTGGCACGGTGCAACATTTTGGCATCCATACATATAAACGCTCCCTGGTGCCTGCCAAAATTCTCTCAGGCGTGTTAGGCAGACTTTCACTTTTGTTTTGACTTTTTGTACCTGCCCTTGAGAAGCTCTGTGACAAGGGAAGCAGTAAAGCTTTAAAAGAGGAAAAATACAGAAGTAATAGAACTTATCTGGGTTTATTCCAGTCTATACTGTTATTACAGTTGTCAATAACATTATGCTAACGTCTTGTTTTCAAATATTTAGCAGACGTAGAAGTGGCTTAGCTCCTTAAAAGAAACATTTAGACCCAGTTTTATTGGTGCAGTTGGTTTTTTCAACTGTGCAGGTTTCTTCGTTGCTTTATAGGCAAATGAATAACAGTTTTATGTCTTGTTTATGATTTAGGGGTTAGCTAGCGACAGTGATTTCATTTATGGACTCTCTCAAATAAGATATTTATCAGTGTCCTGCCAAAACATACTTATTCAGATTTAAGCTTTTGATAGTTTTATTGCTTTGATTGTGTTTTACGTTCGATAATTCCAATCTTTTCATGCCAGAGCCTAAACGTTGCGAGAAACAAACTCTAAGCTCAGAAATTTACAGCAAAAGTAAGTCACAGCTAATATGCTACGAGTGCAGTATCATCCGAGCTCATTTTTCACAACCATCTGTTCCCAGGTCTAAGATATAAAACTTCCTTGACCCTTTGCTTCAGCAGTCACAGCCAAGATAGTTCAATGTCGTTCATGAAATCCTCTGAGCAAAACAGTCCCATGCTCTGGTAGTATTTCCTGATGCCTAAAAGGCAATTGGACCTCAGTTTGAACTCTAGAAATTCCTGCTATTGCTCCAAAAAAACCATTAGGCCCATAAAGTCAGTGTCTGTAGCATGCTGAACCTTGGCTTACTGTGACTTAGGAATTTCAGAAAGAGGTTCTTTACATGTCAATAGAATTGTCTAATACGAGTACAATTAGAATAAAATAAAATCTGTTACTTTGCCTGTATTCCATATTGGTACATTCAAAGTCAACATCAGTACCACTAGACATACAAGAACTTAAAGCAAGCTTGAAGTAGATTCTGCCAGTTTACAGGTTCAGGGGATCTCCCCCTCTGTCTGCCCACTGATTAGTCCTGCAAATAGTCAGCACTGCCCTTTATATATATGTGTCAGTTGAATACAATAGAGCAAATGACGTTGACCTCCATCTATTAATATAAAAATGTGGTTAAAATTGTGAAAAGACTACACATATAAACTCGTCTATCGCTCTGCATGTTTGGCTTACACATCATTGATGATGAGGATGTTGAAATGGGCTAATCTAGGCTGAGTTTGAACAGCAGATATTGGTTAAACCAGTGCAATTTGTAACATATCTTTGTAAGCCAAGTAAGGGCAAGGAATTGGAAAACTTTAATTATCATAGCAAGAAAGATCTGGAGGTTTCCAGCATTTGGTTCAAAGTAAATGCTGAGATGACGTCGTCCTTTTGAAAAATTGTGTTAAGTGCGAACAGGGCGAGCAAGCAGCGTGGTGTTCATACTTGAAGGGTAACTTGGTGCAGTAAATTTTGTGAAAATGAACTCATCTAGGGGATTTTTAGAAATGCCAGTTCATGGGGATCTGCTCTGTAAGAAAACCGTACAAATCGTCCAGTTTAATGAAAGGTGGCATGTAGCGATTCGAATCAAGCTACAAAATTTCAGAGGTGAATAACCAAGCGCCGTGACAGTGCACGAGTGTAGGGGCGGGACGGCGCATTGGCCTTTTGTGCCCGGCTCAACACGTCAATTATAAAACTAGCTTTAGGTTACTACCTTCAACAAAGCTTACAGCCTGTCTCGAGTCATCCATTGAATGTGGCAAAATTTGCTTTCCTACAAACAGATAATTGATGAGGATTTAGAGAAAAGATTGCACAAGAACCTAAATATTTTTTTTTATCTGTAATACAACTTTATCATTGACAAACTAAGAAGAGAAGTAACTGACCAAGTAACATCGATTGTTCCTCAAACTCAGTATTGTCTGCCACTTGTCTCTTCCCAGGCCCACACCTTCTGACCTCACCCTTGTTATCCAGGGCACAGATCAAGTGTCCCCCTTTGAAATTTAACATGGGATCAAACAGAGAGTGGGCTTTTGATATTACAGTCTCATGTCAACCAGAACACTAATGGAGAGATGCATTTGAAAAGTAAGGAGATCAGAGAAAAACTATTACCAGCTTTGCAAAGGTTCATTTGAACATATATTTAAATCTTCAATGCATGATTTCAGCAAACCTTACAGATATAAATCTGAAGTCTGTTGGCTGCTTTTTTTTATTTCAGTACTTACAAATGCACTGAAAATTCACGGTATTTTAAAAAGCGTTTTGAGGAACCCAAAAGTCCCAATCACTCGACCATAAGAGAAGTTTTGTTTTGGCAAAATAAATTGACAGTAAAGAATAAAATCAAATTAAGGCTTTGATCATAATCCTTAGAAGATTTCACTCTGCCAACAGTCACTTAACTCATAGTAAATATAAGTAAATTTGGATGAAGTTACATAAATGCAGGCCAATAGGGCACCATAAGTGGTATGGAAAGCGGCCAAGTTACTGAATGACTTGGGATTGAAATGCACGTTCTTGTTGCTCTTGCTCACTTTGATTGCTTTCAGACTTGACATTTGCAATTCTTTAAAATATTTTTGCATGGCTAGCAGTTTTGCTTTTCTGAGAAGCAATCAAATCGTCATTTTGTGGTCAGTAACAGTCATTTTCTATAATTTTAACCACCACAAAAACTTAGGTGTTACAAGCACACTACGTTGGACAAGAAGCAATAATTGCAGTTAAGATGTGTGCATCTAATAATGTGGATTAGGGTCCTGTGCCACAGGAGTAGAAAAATGTGTGACTGGTAAAAGTATTCTTTATCTTGTTAGTATATATTTTTGCTTTAATTGTGCAGCTGTTTAAAAACTTTAACCTGATCCTAATTATTGATAAAGATAAATCCTTAATTTCTGACTTTGAAATTAAGAAAAACTTGTGAGAAAAAACAGTATATATATATATATATATATACTGTTATGTTTATTCCCAGAGAAAATGGAATATGTGTATAAGTATATTTTATTACAGACAAATTCTTTGCTATTTTTATTTTTATTTTTCAAAATCGCATTGCTTTTGATTCAGTTTGAAACCCTGCGATGTGAAACTAAGGCAAGGCCTGGAAATCAAAAGGTTGATTTACCTTTAACACGTACCTAAATACCCTGAAAATATCCTTTGGGTTTAACTTAGCAACTAGTTAAAAGAGATAGAAGGAAAACACAGAATTGTTTATGCTCAACTATCTTTTGCACAGATTTGGGTTGATTCAACACAACTTCCTTTTCTCATTCTTGTGTCCTACCTGATTACATCATATTTATTTGTTTTTTGAGTATGATGTGAACTCAAAAAAAGTCTTGTCTAAATTATGAAACAAATCAAAGTATCTAATGAATAATTTTAGTTCGTCTGTTTGAAAAGTAAATATCTATTTTTAAATATTAATGGGTAGTTAATTTTAAATGGTTACTAATATGTTAAAATGTAGAGTTTATAATTTTGAAGGAGCCCTAGACAGCAGTTTCTATACTGCAGTATGTCCTTGTTCTTGTTTCGCCTGAGTTTAAAGTATCAAAATTTCCTATTGGATGACGAACATAATGTGGCCAGACATTTCCTAAACCTCACTCCTGATTTTTTGATCAGCTCCTCATGACGACTTCTTTCCCACAAGCTGCTGGTTCCAGGGCAGCTGAGTGCTGAGTGTCAGAGTCTCGGAGCCAAGCGTGATGAGATTCAGTTGCTATAAATGATATTGTATGAATCAGAAAACACCTTCGTTGCATTTATGACTTCATAATTAAACCTGGACATGTAATTCTTATTGTTGTTGTCATAATTGTCTAACCTTAAAGCATTTTTAATATAATGTTCTGCTCTAATCTCTGAAAGAGTTGAAATACGCATTTTCCAGACTGGACTGTAACTTGTTGGTTTTGCTCCTCTGAGTCTAACATACAACGTGCCAGTCAGCAAGAGCCAAAATGAGACCCAACATGTGTGATTGAGATTTGATAGAGGTGTTTCCAAATGTAATGTTGTGACCACATTGTTGTTTTTCACCATGTAATGATTTGCAGACTCACATGCAATCTTCTCAGTGTTGCGGTGGCAAATTGCCAAATAACCTAAAGTTGTTACTTTTTATTTTTCCGTAGTCTCATTCAGACTTATTCATTCTAGCCTTTCTTTTTTGTGGAAGAGTACCTAACTAAAAACCTCTGTGCTTTTGATGTTGGCATAAAGTGATTTCTTTTTTTTACTACATTATTCTCACATTGTGAAAAGAACCCCTGAATCATTTCTTCACACAAGCGGAGCACAATTTGAGCTTTCAGACCACGTATAAACACATCCACATGAGTCCAGACCATAATGGTGCTTCGACCTGCAAGCAGAGTGCAAAGTTGCGGACAAGTTCTCACATTTCCCAAATGCTTACATTCCACTTGGTAGCTGGTCCTGCACAAATCCCCGTGTCTGTCTCTTTAGTTTACAGAGTGAGACTTCTATGCAACGTAATGACAAGGTGGCGTTTGAAGGCTTTTCAGCTACATACACAGAGAACAATCAAAGGCTATTTGTGCTGGAAGAAAAATCTTCAGTAGATCCAACACTAAAGGAGGACACTCAGGAAGAATACACTAACACCCAATAGAAAATCTAAAGTTCGCATGAGTGTGCTGACTATTAATGATATATTAATCCTTTTGAAGCACCTCGTGTTTCCCCTCCTGTAAAGTAAACTTCCTACATCCCACAAATATGTTGGCTATTGATGACAGCTCTCAAATTTGGTTTGTGATCACATAATGAGTACACATGTACTGCACTAAATCTCTCCTCACCTAGCCATTAAAGAAGACTGTTTCCACTGTTGCTTTTCAGTTTGTCCAATGAGCCATTTTTGTTGTTTTTTTTCAGTTTGCACAATGGGTGGGAGTTGCTTGACTTATATTGGTAGAGTACATGTCAGCTCAATTTTATTGTGTAATGCTCAGAATGAGGTGTCAGTACACATGTGTGATTTTTAAAAAAAAAAAAAAAATGTTATTAGCTGTTTTATTTGATTTATGAGGGTTTAAACTTCAGTAAATATAGTTTAGTAACAGAGTTGCTGAATCCCAATGAAAAGCAAATCAATCAGTCAATCAAATTTTATTTATATAGCACATTTCAGCAGCAAGGCATTTCAAGGTGCTTTACATCATGACAAACCCAAAAAACACAAAGTCATCAAGTGGGGGGTTCTGGCCTTTGCATCCACAAAAGGTTTACTGGTTACACTCCTACTGTGTTATATGGAACGAAATACCTATTGGTATTTTTATTCCCACTCACGCTCTCAATCACGCAGTTTACAACGGTGTTAACATCCTTTCAACAGGCTTCCAGCGCGAGGCTCCATACACCTCTTTCACAGAATTTCGCTCAGGGACTCCGTCGTCCCTCACGGAGTTTTGTTCAATTCTATGGTATCTGTTAGTGTTTAGAATTTACAGGGTTTCTGTAATGTGCAATGACCCTCCGTCACTCTCCGTTTTTCTTCTGGCACGAGGCTCCGTACACCTCTTTCACGGAATTTCGCTCAGGGACTCCGTCGTCCCTCGCGGATTTTTGTGCAATTGCAACATGGAATTAACAATCAAAACATGACATTAAGTCAAGTTCCATCATTAAATTAGTAATTGATTACGTTTCAAATACAATTCTAAACACGTGGGTTTTTAGTCGAGATTTTAAGGAAGTCAGTGTTTCAGCTGTTTTACAGTTTTCTGGAAGTTTGTTCCAAATTTGTGGTGCATAGATGCTGAATGCTGCCTCTCCTCATTTGGTTCTGGTGATGCAGAGCAGACCAGGACCGGAAGACCTGCGAGGTCTGGAAGGTTGATACAACAACAGTATAATCAAGCAGTAATAAATATTTTTTTAGGTGGCAACGTGTTGTTCTGTTGAAAATGATGACGTCACCAGATTATTGCTCTTGTAACCATGCTGGAAGGAGATGTCAAGTTTAACTGTCGGTCTGAAACAGACTGACAGTCTAAAACAGACTGTCGTATCTTTTTATCTTATAAAAAGATAAAGTAAAAAAAAAGAAAAAAAAGAAGTGGAAATAAAAGCAAACACTCATCAAAACTTAATCAGTGTTTAAGTTCACCCAACTAGAGTCATTTTTTTTCTAATTTGAATACATTTTCAGGTTCAACTATGATACAAGTAAAGTAAGGTGAAGTTTTTCTATTGAGCAAAAACTGTGTTCCTGTTCAGTTTCTCATGAAAACAGAATTATTTCCGAAAGCGACTATCTGTGCATCAAGTCTACTTCTAAGTCATTCTTTGCCATTATTATTAAACTTAATTCTGAACTTCTAAAATTGATATAAAATATAATACAGTTTAGATATTGCCTTCCACATGCAAAAGACTTGGATTCAGCTCCCATGTTATTTGCTGCCCCCAGGTGGCCAACCATTATGCCCTAGAAATAAAACAAAAATGTCCTGCCAATTAATCCTACTTCAACATCTGCAAGAACAGCTTATTTAAATCCAAGATAAGAGTTTGACATATTAAACAATAGCAGTTTGCACTTATTAAATTCACTTTTCACCTATATTCCCTTTGTTGTTTGAGACAGATGGCTGTTCACTGTTATCTAGATCAAGCTACCCTATCTTCATTGATGCCCACCACCCCCTCTCTGATCTCTTGGCCCCCTGGCTCTCTTGGGCCCAAGCATGGTGTACTTATAATGGGCAGCTCTGGAAACTCAAACCCTCATTACCTCCTTCATTACTCCCTGTTGCACAATGGGGACCTGTTCCCTGGCTTTGACTCCTTCTCAACACTAAAGGCACACACACATTCATTTGGACGCACACATACAACTAAAATGCACCTCATGCTCCCGTCTGGCTCTCTGTTGATTCCTTTTCACCCTTTCTCACTGGTTGAAGGCTCTGGTGATCAGGTGTCTGTGGCTTTTTGTCTGTTCTTTTGTATGGCAGAACAAAGACAGTCTGTCTCTACATCTCTTCTGGTTTGTTTTGCTATTTTTTTTTTCTTCAAAACTTACTCCTTCCTTCCTTTTCTGCGCTTCTTCATCAACAGTTTCATTGTCAAAACTGAGCCTTTATTTTTTTTTACTGAACCTCTTTAATGATTCCCCATTGTTATGATTCTTGCTTGATATAGGATTTAAATGTGAAAACTTTTTTTTTTATTATGAATTTGGTTTCAGTTTCAAATTCAGACCACTGGAGAGCAGCAGCTGTTTGGAGAATCTCAATGGCAAAAATGATGGTTGAAACAAAGTAAAAAAAAATTATGGGTTTTACTCTTAAGCATTTTATCAACCTTCATATTAAATTTCCAAAATTTTAATGATCATAGTCACCAAGAGCAGCCTTATTTAGTGTTATTGCATTGTAAAAAATGCAATAACACAAAGGCTTTTTTTGTGTAAGACAAATGTTGCAGAACATCATTCACATTTTTATATCAGAAAATAAAGATGACCAGAGTAATTACAAAATGTTGTTTTGAAATAATCATTTTATTTAGTAGAGGGGAAAAAGTCTGTACAAGGTGGTCTGGCCCTTTGTGGAAAAGTCTCTACCATTGTTGAGTCAGATGTAATTAAACCTTTTGTTTAGAAACCTGAGTTTAATTTCTCATCAGGTCTTATAACTGTCAAACATGTAGGATAAAAAAAAAAACAACCCTCAAAATGAATTTGCTTGGCAGTATTAAGTTTTTTTTTATTATTCGCAAATTCAAACTGCTCTTCAAATTAAAAAAAAAAAAGTCACACCCGAGTTACTATAATATATGCACACTTGAAAAAATTATTTGTCGAAATGCCCTTCTTGATAAGGACACCTTCAGGATTACTCCAGGAGACACAAGTCACATTGCTCAGGCGTGATTGTGATCAATCGATCTGCATGAACTGCCGTCAAAGCTTAAACATTTCTGGAATTATTTCTTTTCCTCCTCTCTTCAGTTCTTTCTTTAGAGTTTTAGTTGTATGTATGAAAGTAATTTGACTGACCTGGAAATTGAGTTTGGGAAAGTTATTTTTTCAAACTTGTGAAGTCTGTAAAAGTTAACTTCAAGGGGAGTATCTCCAATCAACATTTGCATTGATGGTCAAAACAGGCTTTTCTGCAACTGACCTCTCTGTGTTACAAAGGAGCATGAATGCGGTTCTGTGGTAATTAGCAAGTTGTTCTGGCTCTGCAGACATATTCATCAGGTTTAACTTAGGCTCCATGGCTGACGGGAAACTGAGCACATGATTTTATATCATGTTAAGATAATTATGACAAAGAAGAAATCAAGGCGGTTCCTAGTTTTTCTCCGTTGAACAAACCTTTCTGTGTGCAGTTTATATTTTATCCAGTAAATAAATAGATGTTTTGATAAATCATATCATACCAACATTTCAATCACTGCACCAATTTCCTGTTTGTAAAAAGACTTGCTAAAAAGTCTTGGACTTGGTCTCTCAGACCCTAAATGGTGTTGGGTCTAAATAATTTTCACAGGTATTTCCAAGACATGAACAATTTAAGTAACTAAAGTCCAGTCCTGGTTCTCAAATATTAATGTCCTGCTGGTTTCAGATGCTTTTTTGTTTTTTTGTCTGCTCCATCATACTAGTTTTAAAATGGTGCAGAACTGAATGGCAAACTGAGAAGATAATTCAGCTACTGGAATCAGCCTCAGGTCTTACAGGCGTCATAAAGGCAAAGGAACCTACCAGATATATCAGTGAGAACGTGATGAAGACATTTTGAACTCAGTTAGGTTAAGGAAAAATATATATTCCAAGCTAATAAACTGTTCAAAAATGGAACAACTGCAAAACCTTTGAATACATAACTTTTTACCAAAAGCAACAAGCTTGGTAAGAACGGCATAAAAATGAGAAACAGTGCAGATGTATGTCCATCCCATATAAGGAGACTATTAGAGTGTCAGAAAAAAAAAAAAAAAAACACTTTAAAATGAGAAGCAGACCAGAGACTTATGGTGAGTCTGGAGGAGCTGATTCACCACTGCTCAGGTGAATCTGACAGCAGGGAAACTACCTACTCCACCAATTTCATCTAAAACAATGGCAGGTTCTGTTTGCATTTTCCTATAAGCCGTGTACAAAACTGTCAATATTTGGAAAAACATACAATAGATTCCTTGTGTGCTGTGGAAATATAGCCCTTTAAAACAAAATTAAAACAAACAAACAAAAAAAAAATAGAACTTTACAATTTAAAGCTCTTGTTTGTTATTTAAATAAGAAGTGCTTCAAAGTGAGAACATCTTCAATACGTTTGGATTTCATTTTGAAAAAAAGCAAATAGAAATTGCATTATGTAGCCCTAACACAGAGAGACTCCATCTGTTTGCCAGAGGCATTATTCCACCATGTGTAATCATGACATAAACAGAACTCAGGAACATTTTACCACCGTCAACAAACACTTACACACATATGCACACATGCTAGACACACACAGATTCTTGGAAAGACAGAGAGAGACAGACAGAGAGAGAGAGAGAGAGAGAGAGACAGGAATGTGCGTGACTTATGTTCATTTTTTGGACAGTCAGCCATCCCAAACCAAGATCCCTACCTTAATATAAACCAGTTTAACACATATAAACTGTGCCTGATAGAATGCATTTGTTTTTTGTTTTTTGTTTTTGTTTGTTTGTTTGTTTGTTTATTTTTTACAAATGCAGACACGTGCAAACAAGTAACCAACTTTTTATCTAACAGCTTCATCAGCCGTGGAAAAAACGTAAACTCCATTAAAGAAAAAGAAAAAAAAAAAACTTGACTGTATTTCCCTCAGAGATATGAAGTGCAGGGTTTCACCATTTCCATTTCCCGCTTGGTTGGATGGTAAACACCTGAAAAGAAGCAAGAAAGTTTAAGGAGCTTTCTATGTGCACACACGTGTAAGTGATTACCGAACGTGGCACACTTCCTTTTAAGCCAAAGGCTTCTCATTAGAAGCTTCTTTCCACGTCTTATGCTGCCTTATGTTGAAGTGATCAAATAAAGACTGAAATTACACATGAGCTCAGTGTGTTTAAGTCACTAATTGCATCTTAATCACGAAAAGTTTGCCAGGAAGAAATGTGTACCCAGCATTTCTCATACAAAGGGAAAGAAGTGAAAGAAATCAAATCATTCCAGAAACATTAACT